>ML170170.1:478122-625083 GCA_004355085.1 Rickenella mellea | reverse complement strand
CCACGCCCGCTTCCTCGCCTGGTGGTGTTCCTGTGCTCTACCTATCGTATCCAATCTCGACGAGCTTCAACATCCCGCATGCTGAAATATTCCATTCCTCTCCCTCGAAGACTGGATCAGTATTAGCCTCCCAATCCCTTCATCTAATTCGTTCATCCAACCCTACTGGGGAATGCTGCTGGGAACGATATAGCTGTAATGATTTAGGGTGATTCTGGTCCATTTTTTCTCGAGGGCTGGAAATTCAGCGACGCAGTATCGTTGTATCGTCTCTGAACTACCCCCACCTCCCCGTCTCACGCAATTTACGCGCCGTTCTGTTTGATTCCTGGTAGAAGTAACAGGACAACTTTGTCAATAATGAAACAAGTATCCGCAAGTATTTTATCATTGGCGGTCATCTGGCATACTTGTTCTTTAGTACAGCACTGGATCTGGAAAAATGGCGCGTGATTTGTTACTCTCCCTTCCGCTTTTCTCATTCGGCTGAGTGTCATCTGTGTGTGAGGAAACTTTTCTTCCCTCCGTTATGTGCAGGTCGTTATTCCGGAGCATTCTTCGATGTTCTTTCAGTTCTCTTTCAGAGCAGACGTTATCCACCACTCCCAGTGCCCTCGACGAACCAAGAAATGTCAATGTTAGCTGATACATCATGGAACTTGGGCATGCGTATCATCTCTTTCCAAAGAGATGGACACTTGGTCCATCGATTGGCCGAAATTTCTTTTCTTTTGCGGAGTCCATTGCATTTTAGTGGTAGTTTTGTCCACATGAAAGGTGTCTTCTCTCTTTTGTCATCGGGATGGCCGTTTATCTGTTTATTTGGCATCGTTGGATTTCCAATTTTGCCAAATGTACGGATTCAACGCGTAGGTCTGCGATCTACTTGGGGGTCTGTCGTCTGCGCGAGGAGACAATTTTTCTTTGCGTCGTTCGATTCTCGGTAATTTGTAATCCCTTGAGTCTTTTACCGCGGCTCACTCTGAATTGATATTATTTCACCCACAGCGTTCCCGACCAACCAAGAAAAAGCTGACGTCCACTGATAGGCCGATACACATTTAACACGGGCGTTGAACAGGGACGGCAATTACATACCGAGGGTTTGCCACCGCGGTAGAAATAAATTGCAAGGAGTCTAATCTCGTTCGAAATGGTGCAGACGATCCCTGGCAATTTAAATATACAGCAGTCTTTACAGCCGCTCCACCACCTGACCTACTACGCTCTAGGCTCGATTCGAAGAATCTCCGTCATATTTTACTGACAGACAATCCGTATTCTTGCCGGAAGTGTTTTCTCTGCATTGCCCGCCGTTATGATACACATGGAGACAAACTGTGTCCGGCGAGAATGTATGGATATATTTTCATGGCCGGCTAGATTGAACCAGCGTACAAGCTTTGCGCAAAATCAATCAATCTGCGAGGCTTGATGTCAGGATAAAGCTCCCTCGCGTCCAGAGCTCCCCCGTACTCGGGCCTTTTTGCGTTCTCGATAACGTTGTCACCGCGTACCCAGAACGAATATTCGTACTCTATCATGATTTGGGGAAATCCGCCCGCAACCCTCGCGTTGGCCAGTTGCTTCTCCGTTTCAGCTTCAGAGACCTGACATATGATTTTAGTCCGGAATATCGCGAAAGGTATCCTTGTTTGACTTACGATCGTTGGCTCAATCTTGATTCCTCTCACTTTTTCCGCGATACCAAGTATTTGCTTTTTTGTGGCTTCCTCCCCCCAAATGAAGACATAGTGGTTCAGAGTCCTGGGATCATCGATAATTCTTGCAACGAAGGTGCCGATGTCACGCAAGTCCGTGAACGCGCCCTTGACGTCACCTCCGCCGTAGATCTTCGTAAATCTCTCAAACTGACCAGGATATACCTCCTGAGATTCTTCAAGAGGTTGGAATGCGATCTGATGCCTAATTTTTGGTGTAAACGTGTTATATGTTGATCAAGACTCCATTGCTCACCATATTCCGACATCAATGAAGGTATAACCGATACCTACTTCACGGATATAATCATGGACAACTGCTTTCTATCGTCCGAGATATTAGCCGATGAACTGACACAGCCATTTTCTGAATCAAGCAACTCACACTGTCATAGTATTGGTGAACACCCCTTAGAGTAGGCGCCGCCCAGTCATTCGAGACGATCCTCTTCACTCCCGCCTTCTTTGCAGCATCCACCAATTGTTTCTGGGTGTCGACTGTCAATCCACCGGCTGAGACTATCAGGACGTCCACACCGCGTAAAATTTCGACAGTGCTATCATCAAAGGTGTCCTTGTCGAAAATGCGGATCACGACACCACGAGATTTCAACTTTTCGACCTCGGGCTTGTCCTTAGAGGCAGCGCGAATACCTGCTACGACATTCTGGTCATATCATTCAGCCATTGATGGGTAAGAAGATCGATATGGAATTGCTCACGAATTTATGGGACTCGATCAACCCGTTTATGACTGAATTACCCGTTCTGCCAGTCGCGGTGAAAACAAGCACAGTCTGTTTCTGGGTCATATTGCCGGTGGGTTAACGAAACGTAGCTATCACAGACCTTTTATAAACCCTTGAAAACATCAGCCGATTTGCCGATAGATGGGTCAGAAGCTCGTAGACTTGTGAGGTATGAGTGCGTGAAAGCTGAGTCACTGTTTGTCATGAGCATTCAAAAGATGACTTCGCTTTCTTCGCGATTCGACGGCTCGAGGAGATCGCCATCGGTACCGAGGTCCGGAGGATTCGTCAGACGTAAGTTACGTCAGACGCTCGGCATAGTGGCAACGTAACTCTGGTGCCGTCAGTTTTCCCAGTTAATAGGCTCGGCCAGGTGCAACGCGTCAGACACGGCATATCAGTTCGCCTCCGTTCCGAGAATGTGCTTTCTATGTTCTAATCGCTCATCAATGAGGCACCTGCTGAGGCATCATCCGTAGTATGCAAAGAAGGAGTCCAGTATTCGAAGATTGTTAAACGTTACGCAAATTCAAGATGTTGTATCTGGTAATTCTATGCCAATATATTTTCAAAGCCCACTACGGACACTACCACCAAAAATGAGATTAATAAAATGTGAAGCGTCGTGTAATATTATAATGGCGACCTAAGAAAGCGCCGCCTTCCATTCTGTGACCATTCCGTAAAAAACGATTGGCCTGATGATGGCTGTCCTCCCACAGGAAGAACCTGAAACATCCAACGAGTGCATTTCAGTGGAAACATCGTAGTTTTTCCAGGTGATATCAACTCTGCGGGTTGTCATCAAGAGAAGAGAATAAATTGGTGTGGTTGAATTTCCGAATTATTGTCCAAAACCACCACTAATTGGAAGGCGCGCAAGGATTCAGCAGATTCAGCAAACGAGTGTTGAACTTGACGATCAAGATTCGCAAGAGGCGACAATCCCCATCCCGTACCGGCAGTACCGTAAACAGCCTGGTTCAGATCGAGATGAAAGTGCGGATGTTTCACGAGTTCTTGATGGTGTAACGCAAATCTGTTTAACTAGAGACGGACGAAGTAGTTTGTAGTTGATCGAGGAGAAATCCAATGAGATGTAAATGTCGCAAGCCTGAGCCAGACGCCGAATTGTGTAATCATCTCTAAACACCGCAAAGCTCCGGGGAAGTGATGACCGGTGTTCACAACACTCCAGTATGGTGTGCGGAGGATATGCAGAAATGCCTGAGATGAATCTTTTGAGCTACGGCGAAGGATCGGGACGACGATGGATCTGGGCAGAAAGGAGGAAAATACACCTGGTGAAATGGCAAACTGCAAGGCACAGGCAAAGACATTGCAGTTACTGCGCAGAAATGAGAAAAGCGCTATGCGCAGTAATAACCCCTGTTACCTGGAATCCTCTACACCATTCCGCTGATTAGATCTTGCGTCACAGATACCATATCAATTCGCACAAAGATGATCGAATATTTGTGTGATGGGCGTCCGAAATCAGCGTAGAACGGATTAACGAGACACTCAGACAGTGGAGGGGGATACACGCCGTGATTTCGCGCCAAACAAGGAAGCTTGGAGACGCTGACGGCCCAATTAGAGAAGGAGCAGAGCTAAAAACATTGATGGTAGCGGATATTTCCACGGGAATGTCTGGACACACGACGTCAAAGCAGAAGAGAAAATTTACCAACCCGAGGATCCTTCATGCCTCTCCAAAACTACACCGTGCTTAGAGCGTTGTTAATTGGAGCCATGAAGGAGCAAGACTGGATGAGAACATTCTCTTCATTCGAACGACTTTGCCTGGTGCGATACCGTTGATAGATGAGTGACAAGTAATCGCGGTAATAGTCGGAGACGGCGAATATTTTCAAGAACCCCCAAGTTCTGAATAGAGAGGCATCAACCAAACCGATGGAAATTGTGAAGAGACGAATCGCCAAACGTGTCTCCAACCAATGCGATCGTGGACTAGAATAACTAGCAAAAGCCAGAAATCGGCATTAAGAGTGCTCAAGCAAGGTAACGATGTTGAAAGATTTACGGTGGTGCGGCGGGATGAACATCAGATCGATGACAATTTGGTGTATATCGCAAGAAGCGGGATGATGAACTGAGATGCAGCAAAAAAATTCCAAATACGAATGCGTCGTTTATTTACCCTGAAAGAAAAAGAAAGGGCAGCATTCCCGAACTCATACTTGCTTCCAGGTGTAACTTGAATGGGGTTACGCAGGTATCGAACAAGAATTGTCGCGGTATGGCCTTTCTTTTCCGTTGTTGGCACAAGAAGCGAGATTTGCGTGTTAATTGGCGACATGGAGAAGGAAGACCGTGACTGTAGGATGAGATGCGTCAAAGATCATGCGTACGCGTGTATTGGCGAGGGACTGAGAAAATAGGGAAGAAAATTTGCCAGCCGCCCTTGCGGTAATGTGCATCCTGCGGCGGGAGTGGTGGCGGGAATGAGGCGGGAACATGATTCGCCCGGTTTTCTACTCCGTCGAGCACAAACATTCTCGAGGTAGCTCCTCGAAAGCATACGAATGGTGCGAACTGCGGAAAACGTTGGGATGAGGTGGATAAATAGAATCACTTGGCGAGATTCGACGCAGAGCTGGCGAGCAAGAGTGCCGGAAAGTAAGCAAATACGGGATGAGGAAGCCTTGGTGACCATGCTGATAGGGAAGAAGACGATATATGATTGCCAATTGAAAAGACCGCGCAGGCAAGGTGCTTGGCCACAGTTGCTCGTCCATACGATTGGCAGGGAAAGTTATTCGCGGAGGAAGTGAAGAGGGGTAGTATGGCGGAGTCCCACTTTCTGGCTAGTTTATATAATCGAGCACGACGCCAGTGACACTCGCTAAGGACCTCTTGGTGGTTCTGGGAGAGGATCTTCGACTCATGGATTGGGATAAATGAAATGGATGGTTCGAGCGTGATGTGATGGGAGAAGGAGTCCGAGGATTTACAATGCTTTGGCGTCGATCGTCTCTACCCAGATCCATCCTGAGGACTGAGTGGCCTCCGGAGAATCAAGGGGAGTCCGGTATGGTTGCACGGTACAGTGACGAGCGCAATCTGCTTGATGTGAGTCGGAGCCACGTGGTATGCCGGTCGTTCCGGATGTCATATATCGGGCATTTCGGGCAACTCCGTGGACTTATCGATCTTCACTTTTTTTTCGTACAGTCGGTCGTGGACGTCTTCTGTGACACCTGAAGAACTCAGAGCTACACCACCCTGAGTCAGTCAGATAACTTCGATCCTCGTTAGGCTAGAGTGGTGCCACCGATGCAGACTATAAAGACCTCATCGGTTCACCATTATGAACGTTTTCCCCAGCTGCAGGTTCTCCACTTCTCTCTTCTGCTATGGACGTCTCGAACTCAAATTCACTCCTGGCAAATACGGATTCTCCTGCCCTCCACGCCTTTTCCATGTACCAGGATAACAACTTTTGAGGAATTTCTACGCAAGCTCGGTCCCATGCATCTTTCTCTCCATATCGTAGATCAACAAATATCTGCGCATCTCCCTGCCACTCGTTACGAAAGCCAGAAATGCCGAAGTCCAACAGCAGTTCTCTACTAGCCAGTGCGTAATTGCATTAGTTGGGCTTGACTGAACAAGGCAGGTATGATGCGCGGAGTTCTTCCATCTACGTCTGCGTCTTCTTGTGCTCGTGCTCTTCTATCCATCTGTTCTGGGTCTGTATTCCAGGACCCCGAGTTTCTTATCGCATCCAACCTCCACTAGTTTGAACGTCGTCTTCCTGAATATTCCATTCCTCTGGCGCACGCACTGGATCGGTATCAACCTCCCAATCCCTCGATCGTATATATTCCTTCGACAGCGACCCACATAGTTTCTGGCGACAATCGCGGTGAGCTACCAAAAGGCAACTGATCCATTGCGCTTCGGGGATGGAATTCCGCATGGCGTTTTCGATGTCTCGTCTCTTGTCTATCCTGCGTTCATCTG
The DNA here is from genome assembly GCA_004355085.1 of Rickenella mellea. Taxonomy (NCBI): domain Eukaryota; kingdom Fungi; phylum Basidiomycota; class Agaricomycetes; order Hymenochaetales; family Rickenellaceae; genus Rickenella; species Rickenella mellea. The sequence continues at coordinate 618,623 of ML170170.1, read as the reverse complement.
TCTCACACAATTGACATGCCGTTCGGTTTGATTCCTGGTAGGCAGCTGGACAAACTTGCCAATAGCGAACCGATTATTCACAACTGCCCTATCATTGGCTTCCAGGCAATTTCTCTGCATGATCTAAGTTGACCACCAGGATCTGGAAGTGTGGCGTGTTATTTGTTATTCTATATTTCACTTTCTTCACTTGGAGATCTGTGAAGAACTATTTATTCTCTCTGCTGTGTCCTGCCCGCTATTCTGGACCATGGTTCGTTCTTCGATGTCCTATCAGCGCTCGCTCTGCGTTGACTCTATACAACACCCACCCTGCTCCCAGCCGACCAAGAAATCTTTACTTCCATCGATAAACCACCGAATTTAGTGATCCACTGTTCCATATCAGGAGTCGGGCACTTTGTCGATGTTGAGCGATGGGGATGAAAAGCCTTTTCTTTAGGAAAGGGCCGCCAAGGAGTGGGTGGTATTTTGGTCCACGCAGAGCTGTATTATTTATTTCCCAACGCAGAAACCGCCTCAACTCCGAGTATTTCCTTCTTCCATCTATCTTGTTCATAGCCTTTTATCGACATGTCGGATGGCCTGCGGCCATTACTGGAATCTCTTACACCATTATCGCACTTGGGTTGCATGAATAAGTGCGTGCGTCATCCGAGATATGTTGTGTCATGTTATATCTGCTATCTCGGTGTCAACATATGTTGCCAGACTGATCCGGTTACTACCACCAAAAAATTAAATCTCAATGTAATATGCTAATGGTGACAAAAGGAAGCACCGTCGAGATCCCCTGGAATGGCTCATTCCGTGACCATTCTGTCAATAAAATTAGTCATCTCATGACACCGGTTGCACCGGAAAGAACCAATAAGCACCTGTTCACTGGAAACCTCGTGGTCTTGCCGATATATTCAACTCTTTGGGTCATAATCAAGAGAAGCGAATAAATTGGTGTGGTTTAGTTTGCGGATTCTAGTTCGGGAACGCCAGTAATTGGAAGGCGGAAGGATCTCGCAGATTCAATAAACAAGGCTTGCACCTGACGGTCAAGAGTCTCAGGAGACCACAATCCCCATCCTGTGCCGGTTGAAGTATGAATAGCCTGGTACAGATAGAGATATATATGGGGATGGTTCACGAGTTCTTGATGGTGTAGCGCCAATTTTGTTTAACTAGAGACTGCCAAGTAGTGTGCGGTTCATCGAGGAAAAATACAACGAGATGAAGCTGTCAAATAGCTAGTCACCGAGTTCTGCAATCATCAAGCAGTCAGTAGCCTCTGTATCCGCACACGTGAGGCTTCAACACGTCAGAACAGAATGCGGAAGACGCGAAGGAAGATCCTAGATGAATTTGTCTGAGGTACGGAGTGGATTCAAACCAATTGGAGAATGTGAAGGAGAGCATTCCTAATAATGGGTGAAATGCGAAATCAGCTATAAGAAAAGACGATGAGGAGACGCAGATACATGAAAGAAAAACCCAGGAGCTATGTGCAGGAAAAGAAAACCTGCCTATCATTCCACTATGCAGAGGTAGGAGCAAGACACGAAGTCATTGGCCGGGAGTATGCGGAATGAGTTATCGAGGCGTTAAGGCAGTTGTAGCGGAGTACACACTAGTCGGGTGGGCCACGCGAGGCCCGCGAGGATGGCCGATCGACAGAATGCGAACAGGAGCGAGTACAAAAATTGACGGCAGCGGATGACTCCAATGGAGACGACATCGAAACAGAAGAGAAGGCGTACCACAATACCTGGTCAAACTTCAACCATTCCCAGACGATGACCAGGATGTTCACCAATCCAGGCCGTGAAGGGAAATGACAGGCATGAAAACCTTCTCTTCATTTTAATGACGTCTGCCAGAGAGATAGTGTTGATGAACGAGTCAATTAATCATCGTGATAATAGTTGGAGGAATGGAATTCGGCGGATACTTTTGAGGAACTTCCAGGACCTGGACAGAGAAATGATTCAATTAAAAGCGAAGGAAGTCGTGAAGAAAAGAATGGATAAACATGTCCTCGACCCATCACTCATCCTCCGCGCTTTTCATACCAGTAAATCCCCGATGGAGGTACGTTTTTGTATGACCAGTAACCGACAGGAATCATAGACACCAAGGATTATCGAGCATAGTACGGTGGCCGAAGGATATTACTGGGAGATCAGCGCAGACAGTAGGATGACGACACTTTGTATTGATGACGATTTGACGTGGATTGCAGTGGTGAGATAGATAAACTGAGACGCAGCAACAAAAATCCCAACACATCGCATTTTTGCCCCGAAGGAAAAGCCACACCAGAGCTGATGTTCGATTCCAGGCGTAACTTGAATGAAGTCGCCGCAGGTCGTGAACTTGCACTGTAGCGGTACGGCCTTTCTTTTCCGTTGTTGGCATAAGAAGCGGGATTTGCGAGTTAATGGGCGACGTAAGAATTTGTGCATGGAGACTTCTCAACAAATACCGAAAACACGAACACCTGATGGCTCAGCTCGAATAAGACCGTACTCCAACGGGACACGATGCAGAGCAAACGAACGAGTATGCGGGCGCGAACAAAAATACGGGGTGGTGATGTCGTAGTGACGATACTGATAGAGCATAAGACGATATTTGATCGCTAATATTGCGAGAATAACAAAATTGACCCATTCCCAGCATGCGCGATATACCTCCGAACGATTGAGGTATGGTTTTTCGTTTTGGTTGCTCGTTTATACGATTGGCAGGGAAGGAGATGCAGGGAGGAATTTGAAGAGCGTAGCGGTCTCCTGCTTGTTAAATAGTTTACAGAGCTCGGTGTCAGCGACACGTATCGATAGCTTCTGCGTGGTTCGGGGAAAGGATCGTCGACTCCGGGATAGGAATAAATGAAATGAACGGTTCAAAAAAGAAGCAAGATGTGAAGGGCGAGGGAGTCCGAGGACTTACAAGCTTCGGTGTGGATCGTCACTACCCAGATCCATCCTGAGTATTGAGTGCTCGACATATCCGCGGTATCATGAAGAGTGGGATATCAAAGCCGAGATTGCGTCGAGAACTAAGATAGCTGAAGACTCGCCAGAATTGTGGTTATGAGTCCGCGCCACGTGGCAGACCTACGGGCGCTTCGGCGCTCGGCACGTTACGTATCGGGCATTTCGGGCAATCTCGTGGACGTTGTCGTTCTTCACACTTTTTAGTCGTTGGTCGTCCACGTCTTCTGTGACATCCAAAGAACTCGATTCCGTTATTCGGAGATACCTACTCCGAATCGATCGCAGACTTTCGTTCCTCTTCAGGGGCCTCTGTAGCTGCGTTGCCGTATAAAAACTTCACCGGCATCACGCTGATTTTCCAAATTGCGTTCGCCACACCCCATCTCGAAATCAAGCTCTACTACACCTGGCGAATACCAATGCCTTTGCTTTCTATCACTTCCCATTTACCTGGATGACCGAAACGCCTACCGTCTGAAGGCCAAGCCCACGTCATGTCCGACCACCAATCGACTAATACCCTATTCGCGTAGTACTGTATGGCATCGCGGTAATTTTGCGCATGCATGTCGTGCCAGTGGACGTATTTCTGAGCTTACGTTGACGGTGCAACCTCAATATCGGCGTTTGTCGCTTGTCATTGGTCATCTGACGCTATTGTCACTGCCCGCTCGCTTTGGTCTCCTTCGCAAGCTCATTCCCATGCGTCTTTCTATCCAGATCGTAGATCAATGAATATCTGCGCATTTCCCTGCCAAGTGATTGCGGAAAACAAGAAATGCCGAATTCAGCACCAGTTCTCTACAGCCTGTGCGTAATTGCATTAACATGTGTCCTGTTGATATTCTAGGCAGGGTGACGTGCATCAATCTCTGAGCTGCATTCTGGATTTACCTTCTATTTCGTCTGTTCGTATGGCAATGCTCTTCGGATCGTATACACTTTCGACGAGTTTGAAAGTCCTGTACGCCGAAATATGCCATTCCTCGTGCTCATGGACTGGATCATCCCACGCCGTTCATCACGTTCAGTCCTTCGGCAGCAACTCAAACATCGCTGCTGGGGGATGATCCTAATGTGACTTACCACAGCGTCGTCTGATCCATTTTTTCTTCTCGAGGGATGGGAAATCAGCATTCCGTTCACTTTGTATCCTCTGTTCTCTCCGTGTGCAATTGACACTCCGTTCACCTCAATTCCTGTCAGATAACTGGACGGCTCTGGAAGTATTGAATGAATTGTTCCACAATGACTCTGTCGTTTGCGATCATCAGAGAATATGTGCACAGCGGTTCTATCTGCCAGGATTCAGACGTGTTCCATGTCTTTTGTTGCTCTGCATCTACATCACTTCTGTTACTGAGCAGTACGTTTCCGAGCATGACTTTTGCCTCGTTTGCTGCGTTAACTTCGTTCACTTAGACGATTCTTCAACATTCTATCAGCACTCAGTCTGAACTGACAGTACACCACCACCCATGCTCCGGACCGATCGCAAGGAAAACGTTACTTTCATTGATTGACCATCGACGTACCGATCCCCTTGTTCCATGTCAAGTGTCGGACACTTTGTCGATAACATATCTGCAATGAACACTTTTTCTTTGCGGTATGTCCACGGAGTCTGGGTGGTAGTGTCGTCCACGCGGAAGCCGCCTTCTCTATTTTCTCATCTGGATGGTCATTTTTGTTTTGTTTGACGATGTGGTTGGTAGGATTTAGATTTTTCCGAATGTACCGGGCAAATTATATTTCATTATTATTTCTATCCTCTCGCTTCAATGTTACGACTTCCTCTCCTTCTCTCCTATCCCCCTTGTTCAATTCTATTCCCAGCCTGCAATAGATGTGTTATGTGGCCTAGAGACGTCACGGGGAGTTCAGACGTGATAGCACTTCCATGCTTCTCACCCTTGGCATATACGAGTGTGAGAAGGATGGTGACGCCAACACAACAGGTGATTACCCTTGCCAGTAACTCTGATATCACGTCGCTGTACTATACAATCCGAAAATGTATCGTTCACGTTACGTTTTGGACTTCGACTGTAGTTTGAAGACTGTCCGGACTGTCAGACTTTTGAATGGACAACGTGAACACCATGATTTAAATCCACGAATCATTATTCAATGTCACACTAGTGAGTGGTTCAAGTTGAGTGTTGCGAACACGAAAAAACAAATGCTTTGGCTTACTAGACTATGTCCCGGTGGAAGGAATTCATTGACCATTCGAAGTAGATATGAATCGCTCGTCGGACTCATATCCATAAATTTTGAAAATAGGTGCTGCTTTCAGGAGACGAACAGTGTATAATTCGTTGACACACGAGAGGGTCGGTGTATGATAAGTAGCTCGTATTCAAGATTGATTCCTCGTGGTGGTTACCCAGGATTTAACTCTGCGTCAGCGGCGACTCGGCCCTCGGACAGCTCATCACTTGAACATCACTGTTAGATTGAAAGAAGTCACGACTAGGAGATACAGCGGTAGCTGAAAGTCATCAAGCGGAACATCCATGGATCATAACACAATCACCTCGAGCAACTGCATTGAGCCATCATCAGCCATTTCCTAGTAAAACATGGCCGGAAGTGTAATCTATCCATCAGAAATGGTATCCGAAAATTGTGCAGGTAGACGTACCTTCATTCCAATGATACGTTCATCGTCAATCATCACTCTATTCCAGTCAAACACCTCATGCGTGCACATAAAGCGAAACGGCAAACTGGAGACAACCTTGTTTTCGAATATCGCCGGCCAAGAAATGACAGATTGCGCGGTAATATTTAGAGCTTCGGACAAACAGCCGCCAGGACCAAGGTTGCGCGATATGGTTGGCCATCCTCCTACCTCACCGGAATTGGCTACCAGCTGCCCAACATCCCCAGACACGTCAAGCGCAGCCACGTCGGATTTCAAGGAATCGGAACTCATGTGTGGGTGTTCGCTCGTCGACGACTGGGCCATTTGCGCCTTCTCTATGGGGACATCCCGTTCCGCGTTCCTCATATTGAAGTCGTAAACCATCATCCTGGTCGTCTCGCCTACCGTTCCCGGATCTAGCACGGGATCCATCGATACGAGCCTCTGTCCGTGCATAGAGAATACCCAAGGGGATCCATCGATTCCCCACCTTGTACAATTGGGCCCCCAGGCCGCCCATTCCAAAGAGACACGATGGTGGGTTTGGGTTGGATGGGAACCGGCAGACTTAGTGTCTCTGCGCGCGTGTTCAAGGAGGGTCGACCGGTGTACTACAAGTGTCTGTTCTGTTTGAACTCTGTTTGCGTCCCCAATGTATACCATCGTGAGGACGACGATAGCAGAATCTGGGTCGGTCGTGAACGGTTGACGCTGATATGTCCATGGAGTAGAAGTGTGACGCGAACAGTCATGGTCGCGCACACGGCGACGGGGACTCCTTGGCGCAGGCTCTGACCTGGCCGTTATCGACATGAGACTCGCATCTTCATCTTTCTGGGGCAGCAGCAGGGATGCTGCGAGAACGAAAGAGCCTGGGTCGTCGTCTGTGAACGTGTATATGTTTAACGCAAATCCATTGGTGTCCGGCAGGAGGAGTGCATAGTGTGAGATGAAGCAGACCGTGTCCCAATGTGGTATTGCTTCCCAGTACGCAGCGCCAACCTATAAAACGCAAAATTCCAAAATCAGGATGATATATTTAAGTGACTGAGAAACGAAACACCATTCGTCCAATTGCACAAAAAGAACCTGTCTGCGCCGGCTATGAACTCTCTTTTAGACATTAACAAAGCCAGATGATCGCCCCCTAGTTGAATGACAATCGAGTAATTGATAGTCGGGCAAGCGAAGGATACAGATATGGCTAATCGCGAGGCGTCCGGGTGGTGAGAGAACGAAGAGAGTGAGAAAAGGTGTAGTAAGCATGTTATTGTGTGTAACACGCTCCCGCCTGGAAGGACCGTTCTGGTTGATGAAGATGTAAGGGTTGCTAGGGAAACGAAAAGGTGACGACGTACGGTGTGTCCTTGCGTTCGACTAAGACGACCAAGTCACGTTCGACATCTAAGCAAACACCAGCAACACGGAAATCGACTTCTTGCTTCATCCATCCGGGTTCCTCTGCTCCTCCTACGTTACATCCGTCCACTCCCAGAACTCCGCGGAAGTTTGACGGCAGCTCCAACCAGTTCAACGTACACCGTGACCGCCTCTCCCCGGAGACAGTGAAATCCTTATTAAAATATTAGTGTCGTTCAGTTCGAACTCCCACCCGGATTGTTGACGGATTGTTGCTGGATGTTGCTGGTGGCAGTGCCGTGGATTGTTGGTTTTCATCCGAAATTTTTGACCTGATAGATGATTCGCACGCCGCCTTAGAACCTTACCTTACGACACAATTCGTTTCTTCCGGTTGTTCCGATTCACGACAATACAGTTTCTTGACAGTGTGACGCTTTACGATCCATATATGGCGCCGTTGCTACCATTTATGTATTGATTCTAATTATACACTTGAGGCTAGCTACATAGGTCAAGGCCCAGTTCGAGAGTCTATCGCTTGCTGGAAAGAGCGCTTGGTAATGGCATCCATCACGTCAAAAATTTTGGATGAAAACCAACAATCCACGGCACTGCCACCAGCAACATCCAGCAACAATCCGTCAACAATCCGGGTGGGAGTTCGAACTGAACGACACTATTGAATGAATAACCCTCCGGAGACTTCATACGCCGTTGTCAAATTCTTGTTGGGTATTTTGACAGAATTAGATGGTAGGTGCAGATATTTCCAGGCGGTATTAAGTTTACGGAGAGTAGTAAGACGTTGGGCTTTGTTGAGGGTCGTACTGGAAGCGTTGTCTAAGACGCCTGAGGCGAAGAGCTCGATGGCGTATTGTATCGAGATGCTCGAGTCGACTACGCGGAGGAGTAATTTGCAAACCTTACTTTTGACTAAGAGGTTAGCAACAGTAAGCAGTTCGGAATGGGACTGAAAGACATTAACCTGCCGGCAGCGGAGGATACTCCTCAGGTCAAGCTTCTCGATCATCTGCGCCAGTACTTCCACTGGCGAGCAAAGCAACATCATTGTGGAGCAAGTGTCGTCTGATTTGACGCGTCACAGTGATTTCAACGCGTTTTCGGCTCCAAGGTTTGTTTTCAACTGACTCCAGCTTGATGTTGTACCAGAATTCGAGAGGGAACGCGTCAGGCTGTGTGTCGCAATGGCACTGGCAAGAGGAGAAAAAAGGCGGTTACGTAATCAGTACACGTGCGTGACCACGGATGTGAGTTGACACCCTTACTCGTACTCCAGTAGTAGAACACCTCTCCAAGCGTCTCCACATTTGTGAAGCGTTTGTACGAGCCAGAATGACGTACCGAAGTGGCCCAATAATCGTAGCGGCGATTCGCAGATTTGATTGACTGACGGTGTATCGACCATTCAAATGTCGTCTCTCGAGTCAATCAAATATCAGTTAGATGTCGGAAATGCAAAATGTGTCATTTGTATTCAGATAATTGAGAATATAGAACGTGATATCGTTAGAGTTACTGGCTGGTGAAAGTACGGGAATCCCTCCCAAAAACCGATACAATCCATTACCAACCGCATTATTTTTCACTCGCGGGAAGAGTGGAGCGATCATCTTGTCGGAAACCCCGGTGAGCTTCTCCAGTTCGTCCAGGATATACAGCCTGTCAATGGAAGGGATCGCGAGCGTGAATTGGAGTTGTGGTGAATTCTGAATATAAGGATGGACTGAAGATAGGTTAGAAGACGAAGTTCAAAGGACCCGATAGGTGAAGAAAGCGAGTTGAATGAACGAGACACATATGCGGAATAGATGTCGGACGCAGATCGAAATACGCTTCGCGTTCAGAACGACTCGCCGATAATCTAAATTCCAACCGGACCACGTTATCAAATATATTGGAATGAGAACGTGCCGATAAGAAATGAAATACGACAGGCTCTATGCGGACGAAAATTACCACCCATGAGCTCGCAATCCTAGCGAAAGAAAAGGCTTCCCTTCAGATATCTCATAGAACGAGTGTCCGTCTCAAGACAAGTAATAAGACATATCTCCTGCATTCCATAGTTTCTCAATGAAAGTAGACTTTCCTTTGTTAGACTGCAGCATCGAAAGTGGTGGAATGTTGTCAGTCCGGAATGAGCCATGATAGAACGTTCTTGAAGCGACCAAATGAACGAGTAACGGAACGAAGATTAAAGGCATTTCGTGCAGAAATAACACGGAAAACGTGCGAATTTGAAATGGAAAGCACCAGCGGACACGCGATAAGTCAACCACCTGGCAGGTCCCATTGGTCGTCTATATTCTCTGAGGACCACTAAGGGCGAAGCGATTGCTGACCAGTTACCTGCCAGGTGTCGAAACGTACAACGCGGAGACAATCCTAACGCGAATGCGATGCCGCTCCCCAGCCCTTGAGGAAAAAATTGAGTCTAAATGGGCACATGCTGTGCATCTAGATTTTCTCCAGCAGTGATATTTCAGTTGCTCCCGAAGAACGGGGTGTGATGCAGTGAATGGAGACCCAACTCAGACCCAGTTCACAAGCTCAAGGGATGGAAAACTAGGCCGGGAGGTCGACAGTCGACAGAAGATTCCTAGTCGTCGAGATTTGAAGCCACCGGGGAAAACGGAATAGACGGAACAGGAAACAGTGGAACTCCGAAGTGCAAGTCAAGTAAAATCCTTACGCGTCACCCCGCCTGGCTTGGATCAGGGCCTGAGTGTCACACCGGTCGCATGGACATGGAAGCGTCCTCCAAGGACGGCACACTGCTTTGTACCGTTCTCACAAGCGGGGAATGGGCAATATCACTTGAGAAAGGCATTTAAGAACTGGAGAGAAAGGGAGCCGGGATCATATCTTGCGACCAGAATCGAAACCAGAGGCGACCAGGAGAAGTATAAGACAACCGTTGTCCAGAAAATGCTAGAGATTATGGGATGGGTGTTCTGCCAGTGCGGGTTTTGGGGGGTTGCGTCCATGGCGGGAGGGGACATTGGTGATGCCCGGGAAAGACAACCTGGTTGTGAAGATTTTATAAGGCGGCGCGAAGATCGCCTGAACGGAAGCGAAGCTCTCTGCCTGAATCGATGGGAATTGATAAAGGAAATGGGCTTGTAGAATGACGACACAAAAGGCTCTGACGTGCACGACATACGAGAAGGATGTGAAGAGTGACGAAATCCGCGGACTCCATGTGTTTCCTGAAAAGCCCATTACAGTTAAATTGATGGATTTGGCCTGTCAAGCGTTTAATACCGAACGATCTCGAAGTCTTCATGGCGAGTATAGCCATGAACGAGCGAAACCGCACTGAGAAAGAGAGATGCCTGTGATGACATAAACATCGTGACTCGCCGACGACTCGGAGCCGCCTGCCGATCCGCCACGCTTAACAATGAAAAGTGCTTTACTCAGTGCCACCTGGACGACCATGCAAAGTGACACGCAAGTCCTCGGACATCCTTCCCTTCACGTCCTGCTTCCCAAAAGCCCTTCCTTCTTTCGAAGCATCCATTTCGATTTCATTTACCCAATTCCGACGTCGACGATCCTCTCCCCGAACCACGCAGAGCTTATGAACACGTGTCACAGCACAGGGCTCGTATAAAGCGTAGGATTATGTCTATGGGCCCTTATCTCGCTTGCCCACTGCTATCTGGAGCCAGCTACGATAATATTTCCGCTCGTGATCACCACTGGGATATACTGCTTCTGCATTCAGATTCGACATCTTTGGATTCTCGCGTCGTCAGATTTTTACTGCGTGGCCGAGGATAACGAACGCATCCTTAGTCACATTGCGGTCCTTAACCACAACTTGACTAGACCCATCACGGCGACTCTCTACTCCTAATCCTGCCGACTGTTCCACTGGGCAGGCCATCTCAGCGCGGTTTTTCCTGACAGTGCCAGCCATTGTCAAATATTTGATGGGCAACCGCGTATGATACCGGTATGTGCCATGGCGTGGCAGGATGGATAAGTGACTGTGGTGATCATCAGTCTTGCTGTCACGATATTCGTGTTTCTGCCTGGGATTTACATCTGTGGTACTTTCGCTTTTCTCTAAAACCACTATAGCGATTACACCATTCCGAGTCGTTCTACACCACCTCCCTCCAATATATTGCCTTTCTCTTGTTTCTGGGCTCATGAGACGGATCCTCCATCGCCTTCTCGGGCATACTTTGATCATTCGAACTCATACTACGCTAAGAGTGATTCAAACATCAAGGTCTTGTATCAGACGATGGTATCTCGTTCTTCTTCCTCCTCAGCAAGGTCCCAACGTCATTGTCTCCTATTCACATACATGCACGAATTGGCCTGCTCTGCACCGATCCTTCCAAATGATTCCGGCATAAACCCAATATTTGTCGCAGTTCTTACCATGCTGATACTATCGAGGAGTCACATTGGCCACTGTTCCGACGCTTCTGGGTGGACTGCGGATCACTGGAGTACTGGAGTGGCGCCATACTGTGTGTTCCAAGTCGTATGCAGTTTTATTTCATATTCTCTGCGTCTCGCAATATTTCTCACTGATACATACGCCTAGATCCCTTGTCCATCTCTGAAAAGAAATGTGGTGATGCGACGATAATATCGCCTGTTCGCTCCTATTGACGACTTGTAAATCAACCTATCAGCGCACGCCATTCGTTCGAATCATTTAATTTCTCTCCTCTGGATCCTGCATCACGGCGTTCATATTTCAGGATATTTGATGCGGAGTCCAACTGCATATTTCCGCAAATTGTTCAAATCCATCAAATGTCTCATCCCATTGTCATGCTATTCCTTGCCGCCTCGTTCTATATCGTCCACTAAGACGTAAGTGTACATCCTATGTCTACGACGGCAAAGAAGGAGTATCACGGAACAATCATATGCGCTAACCACGGGGACTCCTTTCAAGGGTCGCCAGGACGCGAACATGAGGGGCCGTCCGTCTTTGCCTTCACGACAGATGAACCACTGGGTCGTATTTTGGGATTTATTATTTCGGTGTTGAAGATCACGTTTATTCTCCCGAAAAGTCCACGTCGAATTCTCAAGATTCGACGCATCATCCTACAGTCTGCATTTACCCTCAAAAAAGGCTTTAATAATTGGCTCAACCTCTCCTGTTGTCTGAATTCATCAATGCCATCTCTGACAGCCGTCTTTCAAACGAAGAGAAAGTCCCACCTGTATTATCCCTTCACGTCCCGGATTGGAAAGCGGAAATGCATGAAGGACATCAATAAGGACTAAAACCTTCTCTTCCGCTCTGACGTTGTCCGCTGATACTCTCGCGTTGAGATGTTCGCTAACGTCAATTTTTCAGTTTGTAGTCCTTCAATCTGTTCCCATTTCAGATTCTGCAAATCTCACTACCGCTACTCTCCGGGTCACCGCATCCCATCGCTCCCCGATTCCCCGTAACACCTGACGCCTCATCATCCCGCCCCGCATTGCGGTCCCAAGCACTCCGATCACACATGTTCGATTGTCGTTGTGTAAATTGATATCGTATTTGTGTGGCCCACGTTTGTTGGACACAGGTGCGAGAATGGTATGGGAGGTATACGGGAGGCAGGGACTTTCTCCATGCATAGCGCTGGGGGTTGTGCTCACACCGCCTCTTCCTTTCTCACATAGAAACTGCATAGTATTATTTCCATGGCTTATTCCATTTCACCCTTCACCAGACTTGTCTCCAGTCATTTCGGTCCTTCTCCGAAACTCGACAATTCGTTACGTCCATCATACCACTCCACATTCAATCTTGACGTAGTGTAGACCTCACATCACGTCACAATGCTATGTGGATGGTAGGTATCACGAGAGGTGATGATTGCACATTCGGCGTGTGGTTCAGGCTGCGGAGGAACATCGTCACTTCAGATTTTGCCTTGGTCACCATCCTCGTCTCTCATTAATGCATGGGACATCTAGATTGTCGAAGCTTCGTAAATTCCAGAGATTGAGCCTTTTCGAAACCTCAGATTCGGAGGTGCATGTCTGGTTGATGCACCGTATGAGGATGACATGTATGACGATAGGCATTGATGAGCATTTCGAATCTCGGTGAGTTCGACAGCATGCACAGCATGTGCAGCCACAGGCAAGTTTTGCGTTGTCCCCTTAGTGCTGACTGGGAAAAGCACGCTAAATATTTTTTCATCATTTTAGTCACGTCTCATTGGTCGCCACCACATTTGCGGGCACCCTTCGCCTCAGCCCCATTTTCGGATAGCCGTTAACATCTTCCCCTACTTTCCAGAAACACTTGTCGACAAGTTTGATCTCCCCATTTTCCTTCCTCTTCACCTTCACATGGACGTACTTCGACCCCGACAGAACCCACATCTCGTTCAGTTTCGGACACGCTCTGGCGGAAAGCATTGTGATAGGTCCCCTCCGTCCTTTGCCGACCTTGCTCTTGACGGGCTTTTCTAAATGCAGATGGCTAAGTCGTGTTACATGGAAGCTGATTCCGGGGCACGGGTTGTGACCTAACCAGAGGCGTTCAAGTTTGGTGAGGCGACTGAAGATGAGAAGATGTGTCTGTATATGTAGTCATGGTATTAGCGCTGGAGTTGATGTTTGTAGTTTGCAAGATTTCTAACGTCGAATCCTCCGGGGTACTCTGCAGCGACCATTACTAGATCCCGAATGAATGGAATCGTATTGACGATTGCTGAAGAAATTGTTAGGCAAGCCGGAACAGTTAAGAATAATGGAACAGACGCTACCATTTGTGATAGAAGTCCGCCAGTATCTCCGAACGAGACCAAACCTCACAATCGGTCGATCCCTGACGGCATTTATGAGCAGCAGTGCCGCACTGGTGTCTGGCTCTGGCTCCATTCCAGTCACCGTCGTGTCACGGCAGGTCTCCACATCGGTAACGGCTGGACAGTGTTTGACAAGAAACTCGGCGTACGGACTTAACCTGAGAACCGTGACAGTAGCGAGAGACACTGCACCAGCCGCGAAGGCCATCTCAAACGAGGAAGCCCTCGCGTCAGGGACGTCGAATCCGAGCCTTTTCAATTGAGTCATCTTGGAGATTAACACGCAGATAGCAGACGGAAACTCAGGTGAGTTTTCCATGTTAACTGAATCTTTCCTGGCGAAGTTGCGGAGAGGCTTTTCGCAGGCGATGAATCTGAACTGCCTTGAACGACGAATTCAATGCTACTTAGGTCGAGTTGTGGGAAAGGCATTAAGTCGCACTCACCTAACAAACTTACACACCTCATCACAGTTCTCCAAGATGAAGTTCACCTGCGGTCCCACCGTCTCCCAATCTGCGATTATCTGCACTTCGCGGAAAACGGCTGGAATAGAGGCATATCGGAACTCCTTGGTGACGAGGGACAAGTTTAGTAGAGTCTCCCTATCCGCAGCCTCGCAGATACATTGCACTACATCCGTGATGAGTTTCATAGGAATGAGATTGTTGCCAGACGATTTTGCAACCCCAAAGGCGTTCAAATTCGGAGGTGGTGCTCGGTTATTTCACGATACGTAAACTTCACGTTCATCAGGCACACATTATCTTTTCCAACGTCATGGGTACAAGGCGGGACAGTTCATACATATTCGATACATTCAGTGGGCTCCAACTGGTGATCATGAACGGATGGAATACAGTGACCATCGTTAGTCGTGTTTGATGATGAAACGGATGGGTTCATATTTGAGTTGAGGTTCGGAGCAAACCATTTCGTAAGACTTGTCATGACTGTTGTCCTGTTTGTCAAAAGATCCGACGTACTGGGCGATCCAACGTCTCGAACATTTAATACAAGACGGGACGCCACCGTCACAGATATACTGTCCTCCCGAAGGTTTTTGAGTGCATCAATGAAATGTAGACTGAAAGTGAGACACTAAGGTGTGAGTTAGAACGGAGTTATTGCCCGTGCTTTGTTCAAAAAATGTATTGACGGTTCTCTTCTCAAGTAATTTTTTTAAAGCTTTTCCATTTTAAACACATTGAATGACATACCACGAAAAGAACGAGATTGAGCAAATTCAGGACTGCCAATACGCTTCATGACGGTCAACAAACATTTTCAGACAGTATGATCTGATCCTTCTCACCTGAAGTACAAACTACCTACGCAAGATATCAGGGACCTTGATGATGGGAAGCTCAAGAATGAGAGTTGACACACCGTCTCTTAAAAATAGTTTTATAATATCCGATTGCATTCCACCCGATTTATGAGCTCGATACATTTGAAATGTCCGAAAAAGGGTCAAGATTGTGATCGTGATGTCGAAGGTCATGGTTAGAGACCAGGAAACCTTGAAGGCTACGCTCATTAGAATTGGGTGCAGAAGATCAAGGCAAGGTAACGCACCCAGAAGTCTGCGATATTCGTGATCATGAAGTCTTCGATAATCCAATGAAAACATAGCTCACGAGGTGAAACCGGCTGGCAAACAAATCCTGAATATATCGTTCTGACCGAATGGGAGATTAATGTTCTTTATGAAAGTCAGTGACCACTAGAAACATTGGCAGTGAGCGAATATTGAGTTTCAGTAGAAATCCCTCACTATGGATGTAGCAACGGTCGATAGTCCGAGCATTCCCGTCAACACCAGGACCCATATTTCACGGTAGTATAGTGCATAGACACGGATGATGAGAATCGCTAAGCCCTGATTTTGAATTTTCGATTCAGAAGATAACGTGGAATCATACCTCCAATGAGAATTTGACTAATACAATACAGTGCTCCAGGGAATCGCGAATACGATAGACATCTTGGATCATGAACTGAATCAGACTACAATCAAGGCAAGGTGTGGAGGACGCACGGCTGAGAATCATCATGGCACATTCAGCATGCGGTGGTTGGAATAGTTATTAGCACAAACTCACCGTGTCGTCAAGAGGAGAGTTGAAGAAAAAGAACATTATTGGGACGTACCCGAAGAATGCCAGGTATCGGTTCAGTACGAATATCAAGGAAACCAGCGAAAACTTCTGTTGCCATATGTGCTTGACCTCAGAAGGGAGAGTCAAAACGTGATCGTAGTAGAGAATCACTGTGGAAATGGTAATAGTCTTTCAGGTCAAAGGACTCAGTTTGAACGAACTAATGGACGCAAGGCAAACATATTGTAGGGTGAAGCTTAGAATGAGATGAAATTAAAATGGCGTTTCAGCGTCTCGTAGGATGTGTCGCGTACTCACATCTGATCGATGACGTTGAATACGAACGGGTGAGCCGCTAGAGACTTACCGTCCATTGGAGAATACCCCGATTAACGAGTTCGATCACGCCTCAGAAGCAATCAGAAGTCGCTGGCTTGTTTATATGTCTTCCGCCACCCGACCGCGCGCGCAATCGCTGCTGCATAGCAATAACCGAGGCTAATATAGTTCGAAGACAGAGCGAGCAGAGATGGGCGATCAATGTCCGACTTTTTCGCATGGAATTTTTAGATTTTGTGAGATTTGATGGGACCCATGAGTGTGTGCAACGGTTGTCGCTATCGTGGAGGACGCTGTGCACAAGGAGGACAGCCGGAGTCGTTGCAGACAACAGTTCCAGCAGCGATATACGTGGTAAATGTAAATTTAAGAGCCCCGATTCTCGTTAGCGCCAATCCGTGTACGAACACTTGAGGTTGAACATGCATGCTTGTAGTCCACGCGGGTATCATGGTGGAAGCCACTCAAAGAGCAT
The DNA here is from genome assembly GCA_004355085.1 of Rickenella mellea. NCBI lineage: Eukaryota > Fungi > Basidiomycota > Agaricomycetes > Hymenochaetales > Rickenellaceae > Rickenella > Rickenella mellea. Next base: position 601,893 of record ML170170.1, on the reverse strand, counting down.
CCACGGATCAAAATTAGTTGAAAAGTGGGAAAACGGCGAGTGGGAAAGAACAGAGCCGGCGACAAGCGAGAGAACATGCCTAGGTACTGCAGCACTGGATTGAGCCTGGCGAACTTCCGCGGTCGCAGAACCAGTGCCATGCAGATGTTCTAGAAAGCAGCATCGTAGTATACGAGATACATATGAGAATCCGAACACCATTGGGTTCCGCCCCCCATTGATTGGTGGAATCCGCTTGTGCAAGAATGAATCTTGAAGATCCAATACGAGTCGGAATCCAGAACATAGTATGACCACGATCCGTCAGCGGTCCATGCCCAGACCTCATTTTCAACTAAATTTTCTGAGGCACGGATCGGTTACACATTCGGTAGTTGTGTCTGTTGTTGATCAGCCACATATTCAAGCGCCGATTCAAGTCTTAAGCATCTACTGTCATGGGCATGCGGCGCGCATCACGAAGACCTGTACCATCTCTGATGATTCTCACTCCATCCCTTCTTAAAGATATCCGCGGCGATTGTGTCTACTCAATTCTGTATTTACTTGCTCATTACTATGTTAGAGGTCGACACAACTTCGCATTTATACATCTGTATATCATTTCCGAGTTCGGAAGCCTCAAGTCCACCTCGGGCGACAACTCGAAATTTGTATCTTGTGGTGTCTGGAAGAGCGTCGTGGTATTTCTGCCCTGCGTATGGTCGAATGCTCTCTGAAGTTCATCCTTTGTCTGATCAGCCACACAATATCCATATCATTTTCGCACGGTGAATTTGCGAACGGAACGGGGGTGAATATCCGGATAAGTCAAAGATGGATGCTTTTGCCTCTCTCTCAACGGTCTGCCGGTGTGGTGAACACCCGACCTGCCCAACCAACATGTCTAGACCAATGGGGTACAAGGAAATTTAGGGACCGACAAACTGGCGCAAACTAGTCTTCTTTCTCGAATTATCTTTGCTTCTTTCTCCAACCTCACCTTGAGCTCCAGGAGCACACCCCGTCAAGATACAGACAACTTTCGATGTCTTCGTCCATGACAGGTCCTTCCACTACTGGACGGTGTGGAGTGAATCAATCGGTTCTGAGTCAACCTTTCTGCACTTCCCCTTGATTGCAGCTCTTGAGCAGATTGCATGTATGAAGTCTACGAGAACTCCAGCCATCCACGTTGTATGACATATTCTCAGTGGTGGTGATCGCCGCTACGAACTCTCCGTCGTGCCTGTCATATCTCTAACCTAAAGGATCCCATTCTCTGGAATCGCCCATTCGTTCATAAGATTCTTCTATCCGCTCTTCGAACCAAAGAATGCCGATCAATACTGCGCCACAATCGTCACGCGGGACGGTGGTCAAGATATATAACCTCCCCAAAGATGTCATGCTCCTCTCCGCCCCTGAGAATCGCCTTTTTCAATCATTTTCCTTTCTGCAATGGATGATTCATTTCTGGAGGTTCGTCCGATCGTTTTCAGCGCTATTGAGCAGATGTGAGTACCTGATTCGTTCCATTTGTTGACTTCAGCATTTTACAGCCCTAACGCCTGCCCATAGCTTCACGCTACAGTATATTTGCCTCGCATCCATTAGTTTGTTCATTCACACTGGCTCGACTCCTAAGCAGTAACATCTCTTCACAGCGATACTCTATTACGATCACCTGTTGACCCTACCTTCCGAGGTCAAGTACATTAGGCGACAAAGGCTATCATCAGTTTCGGTGATATTCCTCCTGAATCGATACCTGACATTCTTGAGCTATGTCCCCATAATGTTCTTTTTCTTTAACTTTCCTCTTGATGACAAGGTGAGATGTGAAAAACTGTATATAGAGTACGCTCAAAACAGCTACCCAGCCGTTCGTCCACCGTTTGCCGTCTGGAAGTACTTGGAATGACCCAATTCATTTTTCAAGATGCACACATTTCTCTCAATTCCCTGGAGCTCTATATTGTATTAGTCAAGTTCTCATCGGAGGCATTATATCAATTCACTTGAATATTCAAAATTACCCCCACAGCCATCCTCATTATCCGCGTTTACGCCCTCTATTACCGCGAAATATGGGTGCTGGTTCCGACGGGAATGCTTGGAGCATCGACAGTTGCAACGTCCATTGTACGATGATTTACTCGCTTGGAATTACCTAAAGCTTCATCATCGATGTCTTCAGTGGTCACTAACCTTGATCAAGAATGTCAATCTCCCATTTGGTCAAAATGCCATATTCAGGATTTGTTTGCCTACCTTTTTCTTATCGTAAGTCATTCGTCTCTTCAGGCTGACTCGGATTGAGGGGTTCCTAATATCTGAATTGTAGAGATTTGCGTCCGTAGTTTAGGTTTGGTATTTCACAATCATACTAACGAGCGTAGCCTACAAGGTCTCTTGGACTCTTACGATGGCGTTTGATGTTACAATCACCGTATTAACGCTTTTCCGAACGCTCCAGATGTACCGAGCTCATAAATATGGCGGAATTCAATCTGACATTGTAAATTTGTTTCGTAGAGACGGTATGTTGGCTTGTCTTCTGCTCAAGCTTCCTGCTCGCATTTACTGATGCCTCGATTAGGCAGTTTATATTTCATGTAAGATGGCTTCGGGTCAATCTCATAACATTGACTGACAGTCGTGAAGCATCTTGGCAGCCCTAAATTTGCTCAATCTGCTTCTCTTTTTGGTGGGTTCTCACATCACTCCCGAACATGACACATTTGAAATTTTACGATATAGAAAACCCACAACACTTTTTTTGAACAAAGCACGGGTAATAATTCAGTTCTAACTCACACGTTCGTAACTCCGTCATGATTTTCCGCGTGATGGTAAGCTAATGAACAAAATGAGAAATAGCGTATCGGTAACCATTGCTTCCCGACTGGTACTAAACGTTCGAGACGTTGGATCTACAGACACGCCAGCCCTTTCGTCAAACAGAACCACCGTCATCACAACCCATCCTCAATGGGCTGCTCCGGAAATGACGTCAAATGCGCTTCCCTCCATGCCACCGTCTAATGCGATGGGCGGGTATTCAATTATCCACAAATGCCCCATCACCCTTTGCAACCCATAGAATGCATTGATTTAATGTGAAATTCCTTCGTCGTAGCGTTGTAGGCGTGCTAAGAATATAGGGTTCGATGGACAACATAACGCATACACTCGGAAAGCACTGCCACGCAACTGACTTTCGAATCCACAACCACATGCCTATGAAGCTCAGCACCGACGTACTTCAATGTATCTGCGAAGTCGCAGACCAGGAGACTCTACTAAACATCTCCGTGACTAGCAAGGAGTTCCAATATGCGGCTGTACCAGTCGTTTTCCGCGAGTTAGAGATAGCCGGAGAATGGAAAACCGTTGCATCGCAGGTTGCCTCCATATTGCAGAACTCGGTGGAAAACTGCAGGATTGTTCAGTGAGAACCACTCAAATTTGTTCAGTTGAAGTGGTGATGATGAACTGACTAATCGGTACGGCACGTCTCAAGGTACTTTACATTTCAAATCTACGAAAATCATTATGCTTTGCCAGATGAAGTTCCAGAGTGGGTGAAACTACCAGATAATCTCTCCATCTTAGTCTCCAAGATGGTCCAACTGAAATCGTTCGAATTTGATATCCACGAACCATGGGTTTCCTCGTTCGGGCTTGCTTGTGCTGCTCGAGAGCTGTCTCTTCCCTTTGTGACGCATCTCAGTATCAGTCCGTACGCCGAATTCCTCGTCAGACATTGCCCAGCTGCTGTGCGTGTGGGGATGTGCCGTACACGACGACGGCGTCGTATAAATAGACCCGATGATACACTCCCTTTGTTACGAGCTGTCGGAGATCGCCCTGTTGAAGGATTTACCCTCAATGACACCACCTGGAAGATTTCTCTCACAACAGGTGGGACTCCTTTCTTCCGATTTCGCCCAATCTAACAACTTCCAAGAAATTGTCAACACATTGCCGAGCATTGTGGAGCTCTCAATGGTCGCTGAACGATATGAAGGTGATATTGATGCGAGTCCTATCCATATCACAGAAAAATTCAGCATAAGAGCTTAAAACATCGTTATACGCCCATCTCTCAATCCTTAGCAAGCTCAGCAAACTTAAAGGCCTCTATTTACGCTCGGACTCCATCATCATCGGCAAACCGCTCTACCATATTCGCGACCCAGTCTTGCGCGAGGAGGCCGGAAAGGAAAGGAAAGCAGCAAAAGAGAGATTGGCTGTCGAAGTTGCGAAGGCCTGTCCCAGTCTCGATGAGCTGTCTTTGTCGCACCGTGGTCACATGAGGGTTCATAGAAAGGAGAATGGAGCGATCGGTATTTATCATAATGAGTGGAGGGACATTGTTGGGGAAGTGGTGTGGTTTGGAGAGCAAACTACTGAATGTGTCGCAAGACATACTGTTGACTATCTACGGAACAACTGCAGAATGCGACATGATACTAGTATACAAACGCTTGTACGTTTATTTGAACTGACATCGAATGTGAAATTAGTCACGGATTCGAGGAATCTTGAAACAGAATCACTCACATTCTTGCCATCCGCCCATTGCTTATCGCCAATCTCGAGGTCCCAAGCTAATGCAGCCTCAAAGAACCTCTTATCCTCCGCATTCTCCAATTCAATGCGTGTAAACTCATATGACTCCCAGTCCGGTGCAACCTCCACAACAGGCTTGATGTCTTGTCCTCTAAGCACAAATACCCCTGAGATTATCGAGTTGTTAGATGTCCCGAGTACACCCATTGATCCGAAAAGATATTTCCGGGAGGCTTCGAGACGGTTGAAGAAGCCTCCGATTTGGTTCGAGGACATGAATACTTGCGTTAGCTCTTGGTTGTACTTGAAGTCAACGCGCCAGATCGAGAATCCTTCCTTGTCGAATCTGAATTCGAGTTCAAAAGCACCCAAATAAATCGTGGCGTTAACAACGGATCAGAGTCGTAAATAGTCCGAGCTGACATACTTTTGGTAGAACCACTCGAGGGAACCACCCGGTCCTCGTGTGTCCATGTTGGAGTAGGCGCGTTTCCAGTCTTCGAGGTTGAACTCAGATTTCGGCAGAGAATCCAAGGGGTTCTTCGCTCTTGGCTCGTGAGGAACCAGATCCACGTCGTCGTCGTCATCGTCTTGATCCTTCGCTTTTGGTTTCTTCTCCGCCTTGGTGCGGTCACAGCAGCTCCTTTAGACACCTCTTTCTTCTCCTTCAGAGGAGGAACATGCTGCTTCGCCTTCTCGATGTGTTCAGTTTCGCCAAAGATACCCTTCAGTTTAGGCTGGTTCACAACCGTCTCGTAGAATCGGACAGTGTTCGGATGACGTGCTCGGAGAGGCGCGTCGAAAGTTAACTGGAAGACATATTGGAGAACCGAAGCGATGGAGATGTCGGCTAAGGTGATGCGTTCGGAGACCAGGAATGTTCGCGTCGACAGATGCTTTTCGAGAGTTCCGAATGAACGGATTTGACGCTCAGCCATCGCATTGTAATACTGAGAAGGTATGAGAGAGAAAATGCTAAAGTGAAAATGGCGAAGTGCAACGTACGGACTGATGATATGGTGTCATATGACCGTACACCAACTGCGCAATATAATGCGTATGAGGGTGAATTTCAAGATCGCCAAAGGACACCCATTGGTCCACAAGGGCCGCCTCTTTTGGAGAGGTACCAAGCAGATTTGAATTTGGCGCTAGACTTGCAACTGCAAATAAAACGGAAACAGTCAGCAAAAACAGTACGTCAAAAAAATTAAATGAGAAGGACAACTGCGGCTCAGATTTTCACACTGTCGACATGAATGTTAAGACAGGGATAACTGAAAATTTTGATACATCTCATCTTTGCACGCGAGTCCTCACCAAAATCGTAATGGGTCGAAGGATCGTCACTCACAATATCGTGCAATCGCAGGACCTTCGGTGAGGCAGAAGCCGTCTTTCCCTTCGAAGGCTGGAAGCATTCCATGAGGAAACTTGCTGGTGAATTCAGGCTTCTTATTATCCTCAAAAGGAGCGAAATTTTCGGGTTGGTCAACAGTTATATCCGCGAGCGCTGCAACGGCTAGAATCTGCGAAAAAGAGGTTGAGTAAAGCATTCGGGTCAATCTTGACGGTAACTGACACGCTTTCCGAGACCTTGATTTGGAATTGTGTACAGAGTACCGATGGGGGCCATGTTGCGAGGAAGAGAAGAGAGTCATTATGTTTTGAGCGGAGATTGCGCCAGAGTATATCGGAGCTCAACCCGGCATGTCGGCACGCCGCCCTTTCATTAAGGTTACCTCGCTGCCCCATAGTCGTTCTTCGACAGACTGGATCTCGCGCATCAAGGATCTTCAATTGCTCGATAGTACTCTGGGTGCCAACTTAGTGAATCACTCTGGAGTTCGGCGAGAAGATCTTTTACCCAAAAATGTATCTGACTGTACTAGGCATTCCGCAGAACTTTTCCGGAGTCCGAGGGACTTATCGCACCTCACATGATCCTTCTCGTACGTCGCGCACTTTTCTATCAGATTCGAAGAATTGATTTTATTTATCCACGGTCTTTCGATTTTCTGTGATCTCCATTGGTATTAGAAGCTTCCTGTTCAGGTAGTGGCTGCCTCGCCTCATACGGACGTCGTTGCAATTTCCTTCCCTGGAAAACTCCTCTCCTCCTACCTTAACCACTGCAAAACCGTACCGTCTACTGGCGTTCAGTCCAAACCCTCCACCGCCACCCTATGCTCTACTGCGTGCTCATCCGCGTAAATCCGCGATGCACGAAACACCCACATGAACACTCCTCCTGGGGCAAAGCACGGTAGTGGAGTGTCCCTGAATGATTACAGATTCAAGCTGCACTTGGAATTATTCCGTCGCTCTTTCATAGAATGCTCCTCGCTCCAAATCTCTATCAAGTCGTCTCAATCGCACTTCGTTTGCTTCGAATCCTGCCAGTTTTTCACATCTCCTCCTCGCGTATTCCCTGCCTGCGATGTCCGAGAGCAACCAATGCCGAGAGCGTAACCACTTGCCTCTGGTTACAATATACACTGCATTGCTGGGCTTCATCCAGTACACGGCAGGGTGGTGCGGTCGTATTTGCGAGTTGAGCACTGGAAATTCGTGTCACTTCTTCCACCGGTGTGCTCTTTGTCGGTTCCCACTCTGGGCAATTTGAACATTCATTTGCCCTATCCAACTCTTTCATCTATGTGTCTTTCCATTCATCAAGGCGAAGAACTGAGTCTAGATGCATTCCCCAGCACCGTTCTCACGACCCGTCCATTTCAAAGCGCTGTAACCACATAGTAATGATCAAAACACGGTTAAAATGTTCTGGTGTGTCACCCAGTTCTCCGCGATGAAATGGCATCACCACTTCAGTGTTGGTTCATCGCCACCCTACCCATCCATCACTTCTGAATATTACGCCATATGCTTCATTCCCTGCCAGATAACTCAGTCCCTTCGCAAGTCTTCAAGCTGGTCTTCAATAATGCTTCGTCGGTTAACAATGCCTTCACAGAATTGGGCGGTAACAGGCGGTGCCTTATGTGGTAGTGTATCTAACCTCCTTTTTCAGGATGGACGGTACCTTGGCTGGCTGTTACGTGCTCTCAACTGACCACATTTTTGTCGTACTCAAAGAAGGTCAACTCCACTCGTTAGGTCATCGTACTTATGAAACTCATATGGCTGGCTACGCATTGGGGAAATGATAAGTGGTCTATTGGCGCATCGTACCCTTTTTATCTTCTTGGGGCTATGGTGTATCAACATAAGGACTCCGATTTTCATTGTTCTTCAGCACCTCAGTCGTCTCGACAACGACTAGCCATGTCATCTCGGTCTACAGCTTTCACTGCTGTATCTGTGTGCTCCTTATGTCTATTCTGGGATCTGATCGTGCGTAGCTGGTGGCATTTGCGGTATGAAACTGCCAAGACATCGATTTCGACTTCTATCCCACCTTAACTGAGTTCTTTACCATGCTCTCCCTGTTTTTGTCAGATCATTCCCAAAACCAACTTTATATAGCTGCATCAGCTTCCCTCCACACACCAATCAGATCACTCATCTGGGAAATTCGTCTCCATGCTAGCTACTCTCACCACTAGCCACTTGGTGTCACACAAATATCTCATGCTCAGTCTCCAATGTCTTACGGACCCCAGCATTCTAACGCCGTGGAGACTGTTGGCAAAGTATAATCGTTCTCCAGTTCGTTTTTTCGGCTCAATCCTCCCTGTTCCGGTGCGAGGAGATGTTTGCTTTATTCTCTTTTCTTCTAACAAGAAATTTCAATGCGTCATAATTTCGCTTCTTCTCGAAAATAGTTTGGTCAATTCGATGATTCGATTGAACGCAGTCAATCGTCCGTACCGCACGCGCAGTCGTTGGATTTATCGGATATGGGCATCGCGATGAAAAAATGCGCATTTATTGATGGAGGTTTGAGTTCGTTATCTCCCGTGAATTTTCTGAAACAAATTGACATTCGTCCTCCAGAAATAATCATCGCCTCACTAGGATCTCCCAATGGAAACGCATGTCTTTTCCTGAACTATTATGTAAATTCAATCAGAAACTGATGCTTATGCTGGTGCCACCTCAAGGAATTTCAGAGTCAGGTGATCCACGACGGGATTCAGGAAGAGATTGGTGTTTTCTCCCGGCGGTGGTGCGTGGCTGGAGGGTATGCAGTATGCAAATTTACAATTGCATTGCTTCGCCGGCAATATCATGGGTACTGCACCGATGATTCGCTTGATTCCAAACAATCGTTCTCGAAGATTGATGGAGCTCATCTTGCAGAACATCGTCGTAGTTTCACACTCGCAGAAGACAACGGCACAAATAAAGCAATAGCAGTCAGATCAAATAGAATTGATGTTGGTTCGATGGGAGCTGGTAGGCCAAACCATGTGCGCAGCAAGCACAGAACAAAGCAAACTGATACTCGGTGAGCTCGAGAGCAAGTGGTGAAGCCACAACAGGCTTTCAACGGGCCAATCGGCCCGTCAATCAATGATCAATCTGCCACGTTTTCTCCTCCGCGGCTCCCTCCCAACGACTCCTACCCCGAACTTCTCACGCAAAACTAATCAATGCTAGCCATCAACTTCGAGAAGCCTGATGATCGTGTTACTCTTCTCACGTACTCTTTGCTCGTGGCATATCATGCCTACAACAGGCTGCAGCGCCTTCAAGTGATGATGGTGACGTAAATGGTCCGTATGGAGTTTTGCTTTTCGCAGTGAATTTACATCGAAAACGGAACGGGCCTGTCAACTTCTGTGGATAAATTGCCTGGACCACTGCAGATCACAAGGCCTGCTCCCCGCTGCTTTTCCTATCCCAAGATAGTACACAGAGATTTCACCAAAGTCTTTGCTGTGCACTGACTAACTGCGCGTTGACTTCATCTTACGGTGATAGAGAGATTCAATGACACGCAACATACCCTTTGCTCGCCATTGCATCGCGGGAGTCACAGGTCTTCATGAAGTCTAAAACCACCTCTTGGTATATCAAGTTCTATATGATGTTGATCGCCGCTGCACACGCTCCTTGGTGCCTATCAAATGTCTAACCTCTAAAGCCTCCCATGCGAAAACCTGGCGGTGATTAATCGCGCTTTGTCCCTTCTCATCTTCCTCGAATTAAAAGAAGCGCGATTGTGGCTGTGCTGCACTGATGACGCAGAATGGTGGGTCTGAGGACATATAACGTCGCCAACGACGTGATACGCCCGATCGGCTCTTGGGATCATCACCGTTGTTCTTCGCATTCACTGTCCTGTGTTATTTTGTCATGGAGAATTCATTTCTGGCGGCTGATCCATTTGTGTTCAACGTTATTGATCAAATGTGAGTGCTTACTACATTCGATTGGTAAAATGGTCCAGGAACTCAATCTCAATCTTCTCGCGCAGCTTCACGCTACAATATGTTTGCCTTGCATCCATTAGTTTGTCCAACCGTCATTTCTCCAATCTGAAAACCGTAACCTATTCGACAGCGATACTCTATTATGACCATATATTGATGCTCCCTGAGGAGATCCAGCATATCTGGCGACAGAAGCTATCCCCGGTTTCCGTGATATACCTCCTAAACAGATACCTAACATTCTTCGGGTATATTCCCATACTTTTCTTTATGTTCAACTCTCCTCACGACGACCATGTGAGCGTATTGCGCTATTCCACCTATGCAATTCTAATCTAATGATTCCAGCGGAAAGTTGCCTATCCACCGGTGTATAAAACATTGACCGAACCCGATTCGCGCTTCCAGATGCTTGGTATTTTCTCGCTTCCCTGGGGCATTAAATTGTATCAGTCAAATTCTAATAGGAGGTACGGTTGCACACGATCCGAATCGACTTGAAGAGTCATATTTTCCCCTACGCAGTAATTCTCATTGTTCGCGTTTATGCACTATATTACCGCGAAATATGGGTGCTGGTGTTGACAGGAATTCTCGGGGCTTCAACTGTGGCTGCATCCGTGGTATGGTCTTTCAAGTGCTAATATGACACGTTCTTCAATTTTCTGCACTTTCAGTGGGCATTGACCGTGGTGTCGAATATCAATCTCCCATTTGGTCAAAATGACATATTTAGGATTTGCTTACCTGCGGGTTTCTCATCGTACGTGATTTCATCTAATTGAAAGGTTGGACTAAGAATTTGAATCTCGTAGGAAATTACGTCCGTCGTTCTGTTTCGCCAAAATGTGACCCACGCTGACGGGCGTAGCCTTCAAGGTCTCATGGTCACTGACCATGGCCTTCGATGTTACGATAACTTTATTGACGCTGTTCCGGACCTTCCAAATGTATCGAGCTCATAAAGCAGGGGGAATTAAATCCGATGTCGTCAACCTCTTTTTGCGAGACGGTGGGTTGATTCTCACATTTAACCAACCAACTCTCTGAATGCTCACTCCTCACTCAGGCAGCTTATATTTCATGTAAGAACTCCTACAGGCCTCAATTATGTCGTATTAACCGATGAAACGTATCACCAAGCGTCTTGGCGGTCTCAAATTTACTCAATTTAGTTCTGTTTGTAGTGGGTGTTGTCCGTAAACTTGCAATGAGGCACCTGATACCAGTTTCATTTGCAGAGAACCGTCAACACGTTCTTCGAACAAAGCACGGGTAACAATTCTATTCTAACACATATGTTAGTGTTCAAAATTTTCCCTGTTCTGCATGAATTCACGTATGCGGAATAGAATATCTGTGACGGTCGCTTCCCGCCTTGTATTAAACGTCCGAGACGTTGGATCGGCAGACACTCCTGTCGTCTCGACAAACAGAACCGCCATCGTCACGAGCCACCCGCAATGGTTTGTTCCAGACACGAGATCAACGAACTATCCATCCATCCGATCTTCCACTACGATGAATGACGGTATCCTATCCATTCATGCGATCCCCCAATATCGGCTGGCACCAGACGAAAGTTTTGAATTGGTATGAACAGATTGGACAGTTATGTATTGTAACCTTAGGACTTTCCGCACGATGTACAATTAATAGCAATACTAGGAGGCGATCATGAAGGCTTGAGGAACTGTGCCTCCAAACCCGACGAGTCCCATTAAAAATTCCACGCAGACGCACTGCTATGCACCGGTACCTGCAACAGTCTAGATAAGGAGAGCCTCCCCTCCATTTGCATTCGAATATTCCGCATTGTGAAGGCGACCGGAGATTGGAAGACGGCTGGAGGTACTCTATCACATGGAAGCCCGAGGATTTACATCCTCAACAGCTCCGGGTCATCACCGTCACAATGCAAGTCGAGAACATAACGACAGGAAGCGTAGTTTCCAAATATCGCATGCAGAACATTGTGTAGAAGACGCTGCAAATGTGCCTCCGATTGCTCCCGGCCCAAAGTTATCACGGAACGCCTACAGCAACACTAACTCGTTTCTCGAATTCTTCAATACCTTCTGCTAACACTTTCGATTTCTCTATTACACAAATTCTCTCCATTCCACCTCCCATTGATAACCAGGTAGACCAGGCGGTCTCTCGAGCTACGGACCACCACTCATCGGCAAAAGGATGACCAGGCGATCTTGCATATCCCCAAGGTTTCGCAGTGTATGGTTGAACATATGGATTCAATATGTCGGCCAAACGTGGGTGCACAGGTCCGGTGAAATGGACGATGTAAGGATCATTTAGATGATCGAGTTTCAGCACTGACCGCTCAGGCGATGGGTATGATGCATACGTGCCTAAACCTTGAGCATTCCATTTGATGCTGATTTCCGTCCAGTTGTGCCTGAAATATGCATTAAGGGCATCCTGATCCTTAAAGCGAGCATGAATGGAAGCAATAGACATGTCCCTCAACTCTTGAAATGTCTGTCTAACCCGTGCTAGGTCGACTAAAAGAACACCTGCGTTGAAATATGGCGACGCATCAGACGAGGAGTAGCCGACTGGAAAGCCAACATCGACGGCAGCTCCGATGGATCGGCCCAAGAGGTCGGTCTTCCATAGGATGTGAAGATCCTCTCGGACTAAAATGTCGGCGTCTAGATAGAGAACCCTCTCAACAGGTAAAACAGAGATCATATCGATCTTGGCCCATCGCGCATCATTCCCCTCCATGCCTGTCAACGACTCTGGTGGAAGAGGCAAGAAATTCAAGGTAATGTTGCGTCTATCAGGAATTGACTGCTTCATCCAATCCCTATCTTGCTGGGAAAGCCCACAGTCGACTACATAGAAGCTGAGCCTTCCTAGTGTCTTTGCCGCAGCACTGCGCATGGCTACCGCGGCAGGGAGTGCGTACGCGGAGTCCACTGTGATAGCGATGTTAGCGCCGTATTCCAATTTTTCGTCCAGGCTCGTTTTGACATCGTGCTCTCCGCGATCTCCAACGAGGAAACCGATGCGCATGTCAATGGTTTTTTGAATCGCCCGCTGGTAAGTTCCATCATCGGAAAGCCGCCGGTATTCACCGTCGTGTAATGAAAGAAACGCATCGATGCCTCGCTTTGGGTGGTGAATACTATCCTCCGGCTCTTTATCCCAGTGGTAATCGTCGAAGATCATGATCGCCCCCTTTCTCGCAAGGCGCCATGCAAGCTCTCCATCGAGAAAGGTGTCGTCAGCCTCGTGAGAGCCATCGATGTACAACCAATCAAAACCAGAATCTCCTTCTTTTCTTTCAAGTTCCTCCGCCAATAACTTCATAAGGGCGGGGACGCTGAAATCTGCTATGACGCGGAACGGTTTGCCGGTTATACGGAGGTTATTTAATACTCGGTGGTAGCGCTCGCGTCCTGCTGCTGTCGCCTTCAGATCGAAATGGTCAATGCAAACCAGCTCTCCGCCTTCCGATCTAGTTCCGATTAGCTCCTGGAGGAGGAAAGTCGCCGAGCGGCCTTCCCAGCATCCTATCTCAAGAACCCGTGGGGCAGACGATTCAAGGCGTGAAAAATATGACTGCCATGCTGGAATGTGGCCTGAGAACCAATCTTGCGTTTGCGTAAAGACATAAGAGGAAGATTTGGGTAGCTCCTCGGACTGCGTTTGAGCCATGATGAGCTGCAAGCACTTCTGTGAATACTAGCCACGAAACATTGCGAGCATACGTACCGGTTGGGGGGGGGACAAAGTACGTCAGTTTACGACGAAGACCGTGGGTTTGTTTAGCGTCAAACGCTATATAGTGTTCCAAAAATTTGGATTGGTGTCTTCGGAAGGCAACAATTGGGGTACATCGCAATCGCGCTGGAGTGAGAGAATTCAAAGGAGGAATGAAGAATCGAGGGTGTTGTATTAGCGCCTGAACCTGAGATTTCCGGAACTAACGCGGCCGCAGCCCCCACGATGTCGTCTAACTGAAAGGATGTAGACTAACCCGCCGCTATCATTATGACGCCGAAAGCACAGGCAAACCTGCTTCTGGTGAGAGATAGCTAGCCTGTATGGAAAGTAGTGAACTCGAAGCTGCGCACCGACCATCTCCCAGGCTTGCTACTGCAAGGCGACGATATTTGTGGTGGATCAGTGTGGGAAGACCGCAAGACGTTGTAGCGCCAACGTCAAAGAGGTGATTTGCAAACATCGAGCCGGAAAATGACATATCGCTGGGATATGGACCCCCCAAAAACTTTAGAAATTGCTGCTTTGCTTTATTTACAACTTTACATCCTGTTGATTCGTTCCAACGCTACGATTAACATTATTGGAGTGCTCACCCGACAAGAGACGCGCACTTACGCAATGACGACGGAGTGGTTCATCAATAACCCTTGCTTCCTCCCCCAAAAACGTGTCGCCTCGTTGAAGATATTCCGATGTACTATCAGTTGGGCGCTGGTCCCCAGATACAATGGATCCAGATATACGACGGCGGCCTTGAGGTGGACACATTTACACGGCATGACGATCGAAAGCTGCGGTGGCTTTTCAAGTTGGAATCCAGCAGCGCCCCGTCAATACAACGAATGGGCAGAAGTCGAAGAGACATACTTGAAGCGATTCACCAGATCGATAGCATCACATCGAGCGTCAGACTGCGGATATCCGCAGTGCTTTCATTGTCGGCCGCACCTTGTAATGGTAGGTTTTTGCCTGGTTTAAGCGCAACGATTCACCAAGATCGATAGCATGGCATTGACGCTGAAATGCGTCAAACTGCGGATGTCCGCAGTTCCTTCATTGTCGAACGCACATTGCCAATGGTAGATATTTGCCTGGTTTGAGCGCTAAGCATCAGGTGAAGCATTTTCGATCCAAATAAATAGACAGGAGGTCGACCACGTCTACATATCGTGGTCCTGCACGTCGACACCATATAAATGACTTTATCCACTGATAACATTGAAGACGCACTCAAAACATACCTGCCAGACCGGAAGGGCACGATCCTCGTCACTGGCGGTAATGGATTTATAGTGAGAATTAACCCGTAGCCGCCAAAAAGACCTAACCGCCCCATAGGGATCCCACACAGCTCGTCGACTCTTCCAACAGGGATACATCGTGCGAGTCGCCGACAAAGCTGCTGGATCAAATTTCGAGGATAAAATTTGTTCTCACATATGTACTGGGGATCTGTGTGATGCCACGTTCTGTAAGCAAGTTATGCACGGCGTCGTCGTTGTCCTTCACTTCGCAGCGAGCATGGGAGGAATGGGGACGATCCACTCATCGAACAATTTCCCCATCTATACGCAAAATCATAACATGACGTTGAACGTCCTTCAAGCTGCCATCGAATGCCATGCGAAGCTATTCTTCTATGCATCGTCCGCATGCGTCTATCCATGCTCTATTCAGAACCCCATGGTTGCCGACAATCGTGACTTTCGTCTCGCTGAGGACGATGTATGGTCGGTCAAGCCTCCCAATCCGCAAGGTCTCTATGGGCTGGAAAAGCTAAATTCCGAGATGATCATTCTCCAATATTCATCCGCGATCGACATCCGCATTGCTCGATTCCACAACATTTATGGTCCTAAAGGAGCTTGGTGCAACGGACACGAGAAAGCGCCAGCTGCTCTCATTCGCAAAGCTGCTGCTATAAAGATGAGCGAGAAGTACGACATGCCAATGACGGAGATGGAGATCTGGGGAGATGGGAGACAACGCCGTAGTTTTCTATTCATTGACGACTGCGTCGACGCCATTCTCCGCTTATTGCCTTCTAACCACGCCGGCGCCATCAACATTGGATCAGAGGAGAGCGTCAGCATCCAGGAGTTGGCAGAAATTGCCTTGAGGTCTGCGGGCGTCGACGCCGGTTCCATCACGTTTGGATACGATACCACCAAACCGGTTGGGGTAGCAGCAAGAAATTCCAATAACGATCTTGTTCACAATGTTTTGGGCTGGACGCCAGCGACCTCGTTAGAAGATGGGATGAAACAAACGGCTTCATGGATATTCACCGAAATGGCCATGATGGTAGACAGGATGGACCAAAAGGATCGGGTTTCGACGCTTCGCAATCTCTGCCATAGTGACGTCGTCCATCTCACCCCAAAGGCAATGACCTTCGCGATTTTAGTGCCGATAACATCCCGTAATTCGAATCCACCTCAGCTATGCTTAGATCGTCTCTCCGTGTTCGCGCGATCGCTGATCCATACGACTCGTCCGGGATATGCTGAGAGAAGCGGCGCAAAATTTGAACACAGGGTGTATCTAGCCATTGACGAGGACGACGAATATCTCCTTTCTGGGCTGGAGCCAAACAGGGCAGAAGCGGCCTTGAACAGCGAGGGAATTTACGCAGTCACCACCTTGAAATGCGCTCACCCCAAAGGTCACGTCTGCGCGTTGTGGAGGGACTGCGCTCTTCAGGCCTGGAATGACGGATGTGACTATTTTGTTTTATTGGGTGACGACGTGGAGATTCTAGACCATGAATGGATGGTCCATGTTCACGAAAACTTTGCGCGGATCTCTGAAAAGGAGGCCGTTCCATTCGGATTTGGATGCGTTGCTTTCACAGACGTCAGTTTTCCCGGTATGCCAACGTTCCCAGTCATACACCGAACGCACTTGGACATATTCAACGGCGAGGTCGTCCCGCCAGTTTTCACCAATCAAGACGGCGATCCATACCTTTTCCAACTGTATCGACGATGGGGTTCTTCCAGCATGATGTCTTCAACGATCCGCAACAATATCGGGGGAAGTGACCAAGCTCAATACCAGAAGGAACCGGCAACAGACTGGACATTCCAGACGCTCGATGACGCAACAGAGAAGGTGGAAAATTGGCTGGCAACGAATGCTCCTATGGCAAAACGCAAATTGACTCTTGACGTCGTGGTCCCGTCATACCGCGTTCAGCTTCACCTCTTGGATAATATTCTTCAGCTGGAACCGTCACCGACATGTTCAGTGATGTTTATTGTGATCATTGACAATCCGGACTCACAACAGACGAAGGAGCTCTTGCGCATCCATGGGCATCGACCGGACGTGCGCATCAGAGTGAATAAACAAAACGTCGGAGCTAGTGCCTCACGGAACCGAGGGATGGATGAATCTGCAGCAGAATGGATCCATTTTCTTGACGATGACATTGAACCGAACGCTGACCTACTCGTCGAAGCGGAAAAGATTATTCGCACTCATGCGCAAGCTGCTGGATTTGTCGGTAATGCTCAATTTCCACCAGCCGACACTGTCTTCAAAACCGCTGTTCATTTGGCTGGCGTCACGTATTTCTGGGATATTGCGACGAAGTGGAATTTCAATGTAAAAGAAGCTAATTTCGTTCCATGGGGAGTGACGGCGAACCTCGTCGCGCGCCGGAACATCAAGGACGGTGTTAAATATGATCTAGCCTTCCCGAAGACAGGTGGTGGGGAGGACATCGATTTCTGCATTCAAAAACATCAATACGCGATTGCCCATGGTCGTGAAGGGTTTCACACCACACCGAAGGTTACTGTTACACACCCTTGGTGGAACAACGGAATACGATCATACTGGAGGTTTTATATGTGGTCAAAGGGAGATGGAGCATTGATCAAGATGTATCCTCAGCATACGTATCGGGACGTGGCGCCATCCAGTGGTGAATTGTTGGTCGGGATTGGTGCAGCATCGCTCGTAATGCTCCCCTTCCGCCTTTTCGGTTTCTGTGTTGGCGTCCATCCCTCATTTGCCCTCGCCGTATCCGCGCTCTTCCTGTCCAACGTCACCCATGATCTTTATCGTCATCTCTGGAGGGACAAGCAAAGGACATGGTCCATAAACTCGACATTGGTCGGAGTGGCGTGGTTCATGGCCATCTGCGAGAGTTCCGTCATCAGGATCGTGAGCGAAACGGGGCGCGTGGTTGGAATGCTCGAAAGAGCCGAATTTCAGTGTCTTCGTAGGTTTGACTGGTTCTTGGGACGAGCAGGAGACGGTCCGAGAAGTGAGGAGAGGAGGAACTCGTTTCAAAGGATGGTGTTGTTTCTGTGCGTCATGGGCATCGGTGTAAAGTTTCTGCACTAGACGAAGACAGGATTGATGATTTTGCTCTGTCAATGTACATGAATTACCCTGCAAATGTTGCGCAATGGACTCGCCGTGCGTGCACCGTTCTGTAGTTTTCCATGGCTGACATCGTCACATCGAGAGCGTGGACTTGTCATCAGCGACGCAATCGGAGGTGCCAATCCGGCCACACCTTGGACACTTGCATGCATTGTATGGTGACAAAGATGTTGACGAGTTGCCAGTGAGCAAAAATTTCGATGCACAGCGCTCAGTTCGGTTATCATGTCATGCTGGTGACACATGCAACTTCAACCGGCGGCCCGATCTTGCCGAACATCGCCACCAAGCCGAGCCTGCGAAGACTACGTTCCAGAAGTGCCGTCAACACTCATCGCCATTTCATACCATAGCCTTGTCCGTAACCGTATATCACTGGCACTAGTAATGCTACCATATTCAACACAAACCTTAACATAAGCGCGCACAACACGGTTCAACCCGTCGCCTGAATGTGAATGTCTTAACACGATCCAACAACCGCCTACATACTGCGACATATCATTCACCCGGTGGATGTATTCCTTTGGGCTGCTCTGAAGATAGAAAAAGCGTCGCGGCACTCTCGTAAGGAACCTTCACCTTGGTGCTGTGTTTGACAAGCGCTCATCGACACAGCCCCACAACGATAGGGTTGGGCATCTTTTCACGCACTTTAAAGCGGCACCCTCACCACACTGGAGTGCCCAAATGCCTCCACGCGAACCCAGCAAATATTGGGAAATTTATGAATCCCAGCTTTCCGACGTCGTCAGAGGTGTACCGCTCTGGTTCCCTGGCCCATACGAAGAGAGGAGCGGTTGGAAGCACATACGTCTAGCAGACGTCGGTTATATGCTGTGAGTGTCTTCAACTTGATCTCGGATAGATACTTTACAGTTTGATGCTCTTAGTGATGGTCGTTTTGTTACACTCTTCAATGCCGAGGAATTTACACCTCCGTCTTCGTCACTGGGAGCCCCAGATCCATACCCACGGGAAAAAATCCTTGACGCTATTATCACGAAGAGTAAGATGGATAGGTTTACAAGCACCTCCGTCGAAGCAAACGTGGCCGTAGCCGACGCTGACTCGTGAGTAATCCTCGTGATGGGCTCAGAATTTCCTGAATGATGACGCTGGTGCTCGAAGTGAAAATGTCCAGATATCAGCGACGTTAACATGTACCAAGAAAGAAGGAGCAGCTTTAATTCTTCCTGGACCACCTCAGTCCTTTAAAATCCATTCCACAGATTTACGTCATGGGCGATACTATGCAGACTATTGCTTGAGACACTGTAATGACTGGCTGCGAGCATCCGAAGAGGCAGCCAAACCCGATATGGAACTGAGGGATCTTATATTTGTAACCGGTATGGACAACGTGGACGCATGGTCACTGTTCTCCTTCCGGAGGCAAACAAAAAACTGCACCTTCAGATTGACGACTGGCCCTGGCGCTGCTTCTGGCTGCCAGCTCGACATTCTAACATCAACCGAAGTCGAACATTGTCCTGCCACTAATTTTGGCTCCGGACTTCGCGACCATTCGAGTTCTCTAGATCAAACTGTTGTGCTTCGTCGATTTAAAATGCATAGTCGGAAGTGGCGTTGGCCATTGCGAAGGAACCGACGATCCCTACGTTCCTCCACGGAAGGTGTAATCTCAAACGCCGTCAAGTCAATGGATATTGATGAACCTAATAACAATGAGAGCATCCCAATTCGTGACAATGATGTCGACGAGGGTGCAGGGCAGGAGACTAATTCACAGCAACGACCACGGCGCGACGCCAAGGATCGAAAGGTCAAGCGTCTCGGTACCAATGAGGGGGGTGATGATGACGACTTCATTAATGTTCACAGTGATCACCGAAATGGTGGACCAGGCCCTGGAGGCGCGGGAGGCACGGGAGGGGGGGATTCTGGGACAGTTGGACAATTACCGCCTGGGAATGGCGGGGGCCGTCAAGCGTCTGGATCTGGATCTGGAGATTCCAGTGGAGCGAGTGGTGGTGGTTACGGAAGATCAAGAGCAGACTATCAATCAATAAAACACGAAGGGGATTCCTCGGGAGACGATATCGATGACGTACTAGTCGCCGACAGTCCAGACTGCAGCACTCTTTCCTCGGCAGTGAGTTCCATATGGAAAAGGCTAACATTCGACTGGATCTCATTTCGTAATCAGAGCGACTCAAGCGATGACTCTTCAGAGTGCGATCCTCTGCTTGAACCTCTCGATGTTCTTTTGCATTATATTCTGGAAGTATGGGATGTGTTAATGATAACCTTGGCAGTGTGATTCTGATGCGCGACTTGACGTAGGCTTGTCCTGACGCGAAGTATTCCTGTGCTGGAGATGACGATTTACTTCCGTTTCGTGAGGTTTGCTAATTCAATTCAGGAACTGCAAGGATACTTACGTACAAATATCCGAAGTATTTAAGCGATTGGACGATGTTTCTTGGGATCCTACAACAACTCAAGCCAAAGGTTCACCTACGTCCTAACGGTCGTGAGTTATGTATTAACGCAGCAAGGGAAAATCCTCACTCACGTATCGATGTTTCTTCATCAGTGGCTTCGCTTTGGGGCATTGAATGTAGCTCCCCTACACTATTGGCGGGTCCAAAGTCGTGTCGGAGCACTGTGGAAGAGAATATCGATGTGCATCACGCTGGTTCCACCGTCTCTGTCCTTCATGGTGCACAGGCAGCATTCATGGCAGATTTTACACCACAGCCGACAGCGTCCTCGGCAGACGACATGCTAGACACTAACATCGTCCCTTCGCCTTCCACATCATCCTTCAATCGCTCTCTCGTCGCCTCACCCGCAGCGATTGACGACTGTAGCCCTCCTTTCCCATCGGAAACTTTGTCCTTAGCAGAGTTGGATCGCTTATTTTTCCAGTTCATGAACAAGATTTGTTCGAACCGTACGTCTTTCCTTTCGCTCATCGTTTCACGGAATTTCTGCACACATTCTCATATACATATATCTTTCCTTTCTCTAGTGGATGCTAAGGATGCAAAAGGAGAACCTATCCACCAGGCACTCGCGACAAAGGAGACGCAACGACTGGACGACTCGTCAGATTTCTGCCAGTTCAAGGTCCGTATTCAAGCCTTCACGAATATGTTCTTGGAAGAGGTGCGGTGCTTTCTTCGTTGTTTTTCGAGCAATGTGGAAGGAATCGTGGCTGATTTTTGATGTTTACGTGCGCTGCGATTTTTTATAGCTCGCGTTTCAGGGATATAAAATACCGATGAGTAAAGTATGTTAAAGTCCTTCCGTTCTTTGGTTTCATCTTTCATGTCCATGGGCGCTCATTAGTTTGCATTTATCTCGTCTATATGCATATAGGTCAGAAGTTACCTCCGGAACAAACCCTTCATCTCCCGCTTCAATGAAGACGGCAAAGAGGCTAAATTGATGGGCGATGACATCTGGAATATTGACGCCAGGAAGCTCCCCGAAGGCGGGTGGATGTTCAGACCTTTCCATCGCAAGTCGAAGGGGTCGCCGCCGAGCGTGGCGCATGTGGGACTGCGGTGGTCGTCGCCGCCGAGGATATGGGATCCGCAGGCATCGAGGACGAATGTACCGTTGGAGCTCTCATCCCCGGCTTTACCGAATTGGTTGTCTTGGGAGGATGGGATTTTGTCTGGGACTCCGCCACCAGACGCCCGAGCCTGTGACGTTACGATTGAAGCTAGGGTACGTGCTTAATTTTTGTAAAAACACCGTTCACACTTTACGCCTTTTTTCATTTTTTCCTGAATTCGCTGTCTTTTCATTCCTCCTCTGTTGTCTGATTGGATCTGCTTATCTGCTGGCGATTTTGAATTCGGATTGCTCATACTTACGGCAGTACATGCAAGATGGACGCGAAGAGGTATTGGTGCAGACTTTCCATATCAATATAGAGCCGATGTCAGGAAGCGAAACGTCTTTCGCCACGTCACGACGTCAATCACTCACCAATGAACCCCGACGCGTCTACAGTGACTCCGTCCTCCCACAAACATCCGGCACTGTCCCCCGATTCGTGAACCCTTGGCGTATGGCAACAGAGTCCGGGGACTTGCACCAAGCTCACCATCTTCCACGGACTCAATCGTCGCTGGGCCAGCTTGGCGTTCTGCCGGCCATGTCAGTCGCAACACAGGATGCACAAATGACACAGGCGTTGACCAGCGCAGCGCACTGGCAGCCCTATGTCATAGCCGTGAAATCTCCGCACGATGCAACGGGTCCTCAGTTGCAAGCGCTTGCGAAGCAGCAGGACGTGCGGACTGCCACGGCGCAGGCGCTCGACCATGAGTCACGGTTCACCGGTTCGCATCCCGATGCCGTAGCACCATCCTCAAATGTACTTGTCACTGCTTCTCAGCAAATAGTGCTACAAACGTCCAAACAAGTCCCAGCTGACCTGTTCTATGTGAAGCAAGTTACTCACAGTCCTCAGAATGTTTTCTTCGTGTTCTGCGAAGACATGGCGTGGTTGGACAATGTAGTGAGCAAAGCGTCCGCAATTGTGGAGGATAATCTTGGCTTTGAAAAGGTTGACGACCCCGCTGAGGCTGATCTGACGATCATCCTAGAGCAAGGTGAAGTTACTTTCGAGACAAATGACAACCCCATGAACCCACATATTGGGTTAAAACTGCGACACAAGCTGCCCATGCCCACCAGCGACGCTAGCAAGGAAAAGGAATATGCTGAACACGTCATGCGCGTGATCTATGCTGCTCGTAATTTTGCGTACCACCTTCACCGCAAAGGGACTCAAACGGTTGACATACGCATGGAGTTACATGACCTTGAGTCGGAATTTGACGCGGAAAATCACAAGTGGATCAGGATGCCGAAAGGGGATAACCTCATCCCAACGGATCCGTCGTATGTCCGAGTCACCCAACTCGGGGCCCTTGGAATGACAATATACAACGATACCGACATTCCGTTGTATCTGAATGTCTTACATTTTGATTCATCTGATCTCGTTATCCGTACGTATTGGTTTACATCCAATGCTTGTTCTGTTGCTAACCTATTTATGACACAATTTAAGGGGCATGGTCGCTTCCTGAGTACGGAAGTGATGGAAAGGCAAAAAACATCAATCCAACCAGAATCGATCCGCCACTTCTTCCTCGTTCCAAGTTGACCTTAGGATATGGGGTTGGATGGGCGTCGCCTTGGAGATTCCATCTGCGAGAGGATGAAGAGAAACACTTTGGGTTCTTCAAGGTTTTTTATGCTAGCGTGCCCGCGAACTTTAAGAATATGGCACAGCCAACCCCATTCCGGATCGGCGCTTCGATCCCTTATTTACCCAATTATTGGTTTCAGAAGTATCCCGATATCTGGGGTGAACTGAGGGTTGGGGTGGTGCAAATTCGGTAGATGGTCGGGAAGTAACTCTTCGTTGTTTCGGTACTCCAGATAATGCGGTGTGCGAACCATCATTTACGCGTATTCCGGTAGCGAGACTAAGTCTTCGAAGAGTACTCGTACAGGTATTTCTATGTCCGGCAATTTTCCTAAAAATAGGATCATGGTCTGACACGTATCGCAAGGGCGACATGATGACATAACACAGTTTAGAACATGAATAAATATATCCCCTTTCAAACTCTGTCAGGATACAACTAAAAGTAATGTCGACACGCCTGAGATTACCAATTTTCTCCCTTTCCTTGGAACAATAATGAACGGCAGCTGAAATATGCTTTTTCATGCTTTACTTTTTCGCAGGACATTCTGGATGGCGCGGCACTGAGCATTTTTCGTGTGCTGTTTCTCGAATCCGAGCGTTGAGGCAATCCATCGTCCACGGTCGCGAAATAGTTCTACTTATCGATCAATTGCTCCCGGGGACTGTGGCTCCGGGTTTAAGAGCTACACCAGCTCGCACAGTTCTTAATAATAATCGGAATGGCGCGTCCTCGAGGGGTTTGAACTTAGCGTAAAATATAATTTTTGGGCGCCTACGTCACGAGGTGAATAGATTAGGTCAGTCACGTTATTCCGGCTTTTGGACCTATAAACTTAAGGTATAGTGTATAGAAGTACTATGCGCCGCGCCGCAGCTTGGATCTGGGAGGTTTCCCACGACCCACCTTTGAAACCCTTCTCTATCATTACCTGTAGCATATCAAGGACCTTTGGCGCATTATATGCCAATGGCAGATACTGTCACGTCTGTTATTGGTCAGTGACTGTTTCCATTGTGCGACTGTGGTACCCACAAGCAATCCACAGTCTGGGTGGGATGCATGACGATTGCCCTTATCATCGCGATAGTCCACATCCAGCGACGCCGCCGCATCCAGCGCGCAAACATGTTGGCAAACTTGACTTACACTACCCAACTAGAAGCTCAACGAAACCTGCAAACATCCGTTGCAACGTTGCAGCAACAACTGCAGCAACTGCAACGGACAGGTCCTCCGCCGTACGCTCGTGATACGTCGCTTTACCGTATGTCTGGTACACAGTACCCACCACAGGCATATACTGGAGGTGTACACGATGCTACGAATGCTGGGCAATATTCTCCTGTGAGTGTCCTTCCTTCGCCAGTCTGTACCCAAGGTATTGATGGGTAATACAGCCACACGGTCCCCCACCACGTCTTGCGTAAAGGAAGGAAAGGCCACGCTGTGACAATGATTATGAACTTGAATTGTAAAATCAACTGTATGGTTTAAAATCTGGTATGACTACACGGGTAATGTCTGAAGCTATTATTGGGTCTCAAGAGATGGTATATCAGGTATGATCTCAAATTTCACTTTTATGAGAGATCCGTCCGACGATCAAAACAGTGCGCTGCTCCCTCCGACATAAATGATACCTTCATTACATCCCTCTAAATATTCACCAATCCGACCAATATTCCCTGAGTACCCTCCCCACTAAACGGCCGCATAATAAACAACCAACGCGAAAGTCTCACGGAACAACCAGACACTCGCCACCATCTGTTTAAATAAACAAGCACCGGAGAAGGCAGCAAATTTTTTTGCATTCAGTAGTAGACGGCTGGCTGTATCTGTGAATATTTTTTGCGTAACCACTGCGCGCCTTAGCGTGGGCGAATATCCGGACTCGGACCCGGTTTTCGAAGTTGTCGTACACGCGGGGAGCTAGGTGTTGAGATCAGCCATGCCAGAGCCGGCCACCAATCTATGCACGCCAATAAAGAGAAGTCGCCATTCCAGTATCGACGGATACAAACGAGTGAAGAGGCAAGTCGTACGACGGGCCACGCAAGCCCTCCCTACGCGTTCCCACGCACCGCCACCTGTGGCGTGTCGTGGTGCTCGCTCACTTCCAACACTGGGTCTGCGTTTCACATAATAGTAATATTAATTGTGTCACGGAAGTGAGGGTGGAGAACATCGTGTCGGCGTCTGGAACGAAGGGCTTCGTCATGTTGTCCAGGTGTTCGCCTGGTAAGACTTGAACTTGAAGAGATCAATGCAAGGATCAATGTGTAAGTCTCTGTGGCGAAGGCGTCGGGCCGAGCCATGCCGGCCACGTGCAACACCGCCTCACGCCTTCCGAAACGGCCACCGCCTTCCGTCCCCACCTGTGACGACACCGACGTCTCTCACACTAATCGTCATGTCTTCACGACCACTCCCAGCAAACCCTTCAAGACCGCTGCTTATCCTACTAGCATTCGCCTCCGTTCCATCCGTAATGGCCAATTGCTACATTGACAAGTCAGTCTCCTCCTAATTCTCGCCTCTGGTCGTGGCACTTTTGAACTTCCCCTGACGTTTCTGGCTCTCAGCTTCGGAAACGAGGTCTGTAACACATTCAACCATACCTGGATTGGAGTTGGTATCTCTCTGTGTCAGTAGCTGCCTCGATGGGTCGCGTATGTTACTGACGCCCAATCCGCAGTCGCCGCGGCAGTCATCTTGTCTCTCATCCTCGCGATGATCCGTCGCCGACGCATCCAGCGTGCGAACATGGCATACGTTACCCAAGCTCAGCATAATCAGAACTCGTACAATCCTAGCTACCCACAGCAACAGCAGTGGACTGGTTCCCCGCCATACACTCATAATACGTCGTATAACGGAACACCTGGCACGCAGTACCCACCACAAGCGTATAGTGGAGGTGGATATGATGCTACGAATGCCGGGCAATACTCTGCTGTGAGTCTCCTTCAGTTACTGGTCGTACACTGGGTATTGATGTTTCGACAGCCAACTGGTCCTCCGCCACCTCCTGCGTATGGGAAAGGATGATGTTAATGATGATGAAATGTATAACACCAAGCATTTGATGTACGATTCTCATGTATCACGGCGGGTAATGTCAGAGGCCGTTTTGATATCAGATGATAATATACGTATGATTTCAAATTCACTGAACGATCAATGCAATTGTGGACGGAGGGTTCGCTGGCAGATCACACGATAATAACACAATTAAAACCAGATTTCGAACGAACAACCTCATATCGACAGTTCAAACGCGTCCACAAACCCTTGCCATTAGGCGCCAAATCATACAGTCTTATCGATCGCCATCTGGATGGTAGAAATATTCAACATGCAAGCCGAACGTAACCTTTCCCTAAAAATAAAAATGCTTCCAAATAATCCAACAACAAATGTTCCTGGTATACAACATGCTCCCTCCAAACCATTCCTTCCCATCCGGATTACCCCGTCGAATTGCCCGGCGCAGCAGCCTGAGCCTGAGCAACAACCGGACTCTGGTTCAACGCCGCCTGCAACGACCACACGCTCGCCACTGTCTGTATAATCGTGCAAACACCAAAGAATAGAGTCAACAGCGTCCCGTAGAAGAATATCGGCTGTTTCTTTCTCTGCTCTCTGACGTCGCGCTTGAGTGTTGGCCAGAATCGGCGTTGCTTTTTGAGCCGTTTTTGGATTGCGTAGACGCGTGATGCTAAGATCTGTGAGGGAAAATCATAATATCCGTCAGGATCCAACAATTTATGAAGGGGATGACGAGGGTGCGCTGATGGGAAAGGGGACATACATTTGGGTCTACTGGTTTTTGGGAGTAACAGAATTTGCCGACGATTTCTCGGGAGACGCCTTGTGATTCGCGCAGGATGTTCAGGGCGATGGCTTTCGTCATGTTCGGATCTTTGCCTGACATGCAGGTGATCGAGTATATGATCTCGTCTCCGAGCTGAGCAAGACCCAGTGCCCTAGACGCGAACGAGTGATATCAGTATACATCTATAGAAAACGCAAAGACGCGAAAGAGGATATCAACTTACTTCGCGACATGAGATTCATCGTACTGCAACAACGCCTCCATATCCTCCCAATCAAACTGATACACATAAACCTTCTTCCCAGACAACAGCAAATGCTCCTGGATCGTCGATGTCCCTTCGATCCGTAGCCCAACGTCCTCCATGTCCTCGAACGTGAAATCGAACATGACCTGCCCGTGCGCGTTCTTCTTTTGCTTCGCCGTCAGAGGCGGGAAGATCTCGTTGGGCATGTCGATGAACTTCTTCCATGTGATCTCTTTTGGCATCTTCTCTTGCGTGAAGTCGAGAGCGCCGAAGATGGATGTCCAGATGGTCTTATTCTGAGAACATGTGTTTCAGCGTCGATCATTCTCGAAGAAGGGGAGGACAAACGAATACGTACCTCCTCCTTTACATCCTCCTTCGTCGGCCACCCCTCCACCCCAGCCAGCTTCTTCCTCGCAACCGCAGTGAAGTCGCTCACGGCCGTCTCCTTCCCCTTCTGCAACAAAAACGCGACAAGGCACCGATACTGCTGCGTCAACCCCTCGATCGACGACGACTGCCCGTGTTGCACTGCGATCAGATTGCGAGCGACGATTCCGCGCCAGATGCTCGATGGAAGGCCGAGTCGCGTGTTGTCGTACAGAATGCGGCGGAGTTCGGCGGATTCTTGGTCGGTGAGGTTCAATGGGCCACGGAGGCCTGGACCTTGTTGCATGGGTTGACCTTGCGCTGTTCTGGATTGGCAGCAAAAAATATGGGTCATTTTTCAGTGAACTTTTTACGACAGTACTCACTGTCGAATAGGCTGAGCAGCGTTGCGCAGCACTTCGTCCATTGAGTCCACCGTGCGTTGACGGTTAGGATGTCTGGAAGGTCCTTCGCCAACATCGTGCTCAGACGCAGATTCCGATCTACGGAGATATTTCAGAATGTCTTTTCGCGTGTGTTTGACCAGAACGTTTACTTACGCCATCTCCATTAAAACCCTTCGCAGCTCATCTGGGATGTAAAATGGAATCCCGTTCTGAGTCGACTGGCGCATGTTTTCTTTCGAATCAGTTCGTTGTATTACCCTGCACGAAGCAATTCGATCATTGTGAATATAAAAAAGATGGACGAGTAGATGAGAAAAGCTTACTCAACGCCTTCATCGTCCGAAATCTCTTCTGGAGATTTTCCGCCTGTTCGTCGAAGGAAAAGTTCGTCAGGTTCGCCAGCTTCAGGGATCTCCCTATCGAAGTGTCGTATCAGTTTACAACCTTCATAACAACCACCGTGACCTACGTCAACTGTTCTGGCTCCTCATGATGCGACTCTACATCGGATGTGTGCAAAGGCAAGATGTTTCCACTGGCAGACATGGTTGAACGACCCTGGGCGAAGAGAGCAAGGAGAGTTGCACTTTGGGAGAGCTGCGGTTATGAAGGACAGGTCGTGCTATGGATGGAACGAACCGAAATGAAAGTGCCTGCTTTTGGACGGGTCTAGCACCTTTCCGACGTCTGGGCTGTGATACATTGTGATCGGAGACTGAAGTACAGAAATAAAGTGAACTCAAGAGCGACGCCTAATGTGGCGGTGCCTGATACCCCAGTTGGGTAACTTGGGTCAGCAACAGTTTGCGTCCGACTGTTCCTTCCTTCCCTCACTCCCGCTGTGCTGACGACCAATGTTCCCCACCGAACTTTCTAAGGAAAGCTCATACTGCCGTGGGCACAGGACTGAAGATGCGATGAGAATTGGAAACGCACCTCCCCGAAGGAGCCGACGCCGCAATTTGCTTCCGAAGAAGCTGCAGATCGTCAGATTTGCGCGAATAATTTGCAGCTTCTGCTTCCGTAGGTGAGTCGGGATTGATCGTCGCAAAAATAAATGGACAACACACACACACATCCTCGACCAAGGGAAACTGTTTGGTGAATGCATTCGTCCGGATTTTTTTTTTTTTCCTCACTATTAGACCGTGCATAATTACTTTTTCTAAACCAGATGCTGGCCGAAGCGCCATATTTTGCCAATGAACTTGAAAATTTACCAATGTTACAGCTTTGAACTCAGAATTGTCTAGCGTCGTCAGCAACAATGAGGTCAAATCTTGTCCTCCGAACAACTTTGGGCGGCGCATCCGTCGGGAAGGCTCGCTAATTACCCGAAAATGGTTACGAATCGAGTTTGCCAATTCAAATCGAATGACGACATGCAGGCACAAAGTGAAGACGCCGTGTTTCGAGTGATAAGTATCTTGTTACGATTCGGCTATCGCAATCAGATCTGGTGACATAATTGCTACATTGGGACGCGCACGTCCCCAAGCACCCTGTCCCCTGCATTCAATGTACCTTTGCGTCGCCGGGCGTCTCCCCAGTGCTGCTCGCTGGTTGCTCGTCGTCGATGACCGCGAGCGCGCACATTCCACGCTATGTAAGGCCGAAAAAATGAATTATTAATAATAAATATTTTATATTTTACATTTTATTTCTCTACGTATTGCTAGCGGTGCGTTCTCGTCCGCAACAACGCGCCGCCGTCCTCGCCAATGGGAGCGCCTGGCGGGCACAACAGCGAGGCGCGCCTGCCCGCCAATCACCCGCCCGCGCTGCCATGCGCCGCCATCGCGTGTCGGTCCTTCACCGCGCCAGGGCGGCACGACGCCGCCAGATCCCGTGTGCGGGGCCATCGGGTTTCACTCTCCGCCGCCGCCGCCGCCATCACCAACCGCCCGCCGCCCGCTCATCCCGTCCCGCGGCGCTGTCGTTTTCGTTGCGTTGTGTGTTGTGGCGCTGCTGGCGTGGTGTCGCGTTCCTGTGTGTGGCGCATGCGTGCGCCTGGGGTGGTGTGGTGGTTCCAGTTGGGGGGCGCGGCGCTTCGCGTTGCATGCTGCCAGCGTGGTGGGTCGTCGAGTGCGGCGCGGTGGTCGGGTACGCGCGCTTGTTGTTGGCGTCGATGACTGGCTCGGAACCTCCACCGGAGTTGGCGTATATGACGGCGGCGGTTCTGAGCGCGTGCAAAGGCGGCAAGGGGAGACGGCGGGGTGGAGGCGGCGACGACGACGACGAGAGGGAGAAGAGGGATGGGAGGGCACGGGGTCCCGTGATGCGGTACGTCACGCCTGTCATCGGCTCACATTGCCGACGCTTCTCAGGGTCCTCCCGATTGGATCGAGTTAGCCGAATCGTAACAAGATACTACACACCGCCGTGTTTCTGCATTCTCCTTGTCAATTTTGTAATTCAAAATGACGTCGGCAACCTTCATCCATGGGTGGCCGGCGGGGAAGGCGGGATACGCGCGGCATTGACCGATTGAATGGTTTCATTTCCATAAATTTTACCTCGTCATGATCTGCGTGCGGCGCTGCTCCTTCCGTGGACCCACCTTGTCTTGTCCCTCCCATCTTCGCAACGATCGCGTCTTTCTGTCTCTGTTGGACCATTCTTCGATCCCTCAAAGTCAGCAACGATTCCAGAGTCAGACGGTCTTGTTCAGCCAATCATGGATGTCGACCCACAACAAAACATTGTTCAAGGCGACAACGGCGTCACCCTAGGTGGCTTCGCAGCGCCGACGGCTCCAGTGGTCCCAATATTACCTGCTGCGCATCCACCAATGCCAGCCGTGATGTGAGTTACAAAAACCCATCTACACACATGTCCAAATTTTCTTCTCTAGGGGCGGGCAACGCTTAAGGGTGACCGTAGTGTGTGGAGAAGTAAGTCCCTTTTCTTTCGCCTTTTGGTTTCGCGGATCTCTAACAAGATTCATTTTGCAACAGTGCAAGCGTCTCAAATTGAGATGCGATAGACGAACGCCATGCAGTGCTTGCATCAAGAGGGGAGTGATGACGCGGTGCGTATACGCCATCCCGCCACGTACGACACCGCCGGAAACGTAAGTCACATTCAAGCTACGTCGTCGGTCGACAGCAGATACTAACCTAATAATTAGAAATGTACAAGCTTTGGAGAATGCAGTACTGCAAGTGCCGGCGCAGATTGCACAGTTTCAAGAAGCCGTCAGAGTTCATAATGCATTGGCGGCAGTAACTACGGCGCCGTGAGTGTTCGAACTGACTTGTAAATCTCTCATTGATTAAATTGAACGCGATTCAGGAATGCTAACGTTCAGCACGACGAAGTCAACGGATTGGAAGAACAAATCAATGCCATCAATCTCGGAGCTGTTGGAGACCCCTCAGCGAATGATCATGTGTAACCGGCCCCACTGCGAATACCCTCTCCGAGCCATATCAGAATTTGCATACTCAATTATACGCATTTGGTGATGACCTATTAGAATAAGATGCATCCTTGCTGTCCTCTATCAGTCAGCGTGAAACTGAGATTGAACAGCAGTGAAAGTAGTGCCCCCATGCCCACAGACTCCGCAGTCGTATGCGCGAACGGACTTTCCGTCACAGTACTGCCAAGCAAACAACAATTTTCCTCGTCACTAAATTATGCAAAATGCTCTCTGCGCTAGGAAAAGCATGAGCCAAATACAGGAATCAATTGTATTTCTGGAGCCCAACCGAGACCTATGTGCGCACGAATAGAAGGTAGGCTGGTCGTGTCTTTCGCCATCATATTCAATAGGAGACAAACTAGTTCAATTTTTTAGTTACTTTCTTCGTAAAAAAAGTCCCCAAAATTTCTAACATTCAATCCGTTCATGCGTAATATCCGCTATTTTCAAATGCTGAGAGATTAGTGGTCGAAGTACGCGATATCTTGTCATTCCGAAAACGGGTCTGCAATAGTTACGAGATTGGTTGACTCGATCATCTAATCCAGAGACCGCGACGTCTTCTAGAAGCTTGGAATGACTGTATTCCGTCAAATTTATTCAGTGATACATTTTTCCTCGAAATTTTAAGGCTCACGAGGCCGCAGTCACGGTGGAAAACGATTTACCAGCCACAACAGCGTCTTGAAGTTGTGCAAGCCACACATGTAGTTGGGCCATGCCACAGTACAAGGATTGCACATTGCTAACGACTGGGGTCAGCGTATTCTCCCAGGTTTCAGACAGCATGAAGCGGACGTACATTGGAGGAGGAAAGGTAGGAAGGAATGGATAAGCGCCTCCCGACTTTCTCCCGTCAGAGCTGCACGGTGTGCGTTTGCGGCACATCAATTTAAGACACTTGCACCACCCAAACCCGATGATCAGAGATGCCTTAAGCAATACATAGATTCTCGCGGCTTACCTCTCCGCACACGTTTACACCGTTGTGTTGCCCGTGTCTAGAAATATGAAAATGAAGACAATGTTAATATGACTGTTGTAACCTACATCGGGACATGGACCACAGTTATTACTGGGGCTGCGTGAGATGTCACTGCTCTCGTGGTTGCGCCGTTATTACCATGAACAGAGTTTGTTCCGACATTCTCCTGAAGTTCGACTTTCATGATAACGAGGTAGCCACGGAATATTTTCGTTGCTGAAATGTGCAGTTTAACAGAGAGCGATAATCCGAGTCTTGAGCCTTACAGACACTGGGAAGGACAAAACAAGCTACTCGGGGTGGGTCCAATGCCTGATGGCGCGCCGCACGCGGTTCATGAACAGCATTTTATAGACCTGTAGACATTCAATCGGTCAATGGCGCTCGTAGACCCCTTCGCTGAGGGACACTCAAGACCGAGGTTATTGAATGACAGAATATTACACGGAGAATGGAAAGACGGCGACCTTAGTTTGTGCCCTCATATCGTCACTTTTTTTCAAATTGAATTATCTCGATGCCTAACCTGTTCGGGTAATTAGCGCTTTGGCTGGCGCCTATTTTGATGAACAGGTTCCGTCCCCATTCACTGGTTATATTGGATGACCAAATCCCCTCGGAAGTTCATGCAGGATATTGTGCCAATTGAGTAAGCTCAATTTACGACGTTAACGTTTTCCTCATCTTTGCGCCATCTTTACAAGAAAAGAATCCACGCGTAGACTTCTTCATACAATCACTTCATCATGTGCACATTCATTCGTGCACTGCGCCTCGCCATACTTACACATGTCCTGAGTTTGGGACAATGATATTCATGTCGGCATCCGAGTCAACCTACACAAGAATTTTAACTACAAGGCGAATGAATGTGTTGCCGTGACT
This sequence comes from Rickenella mellea, assembly GCA_004355085.1. Taxonomy (NCBI): domain Eukaryota; kingdom Fungi; phylum Basidiomycota; class Agaricomycetes; order Hymenochaetales; family Rickenellaceae; genus Rickenella; species Rickenella mellea. The sequence goes on along the minus strand of ML170170.1, from coordinate 568,481 downwards.
TAGATATATTCACCATGCTATGTTGTGAAAGGCGGTAATATGGATCAATCATTTTCTCCAAACGTTAACGTCGTCAGGACATTCAGTAACTGTCCATGTTCCACCTTCTCTCTCCCCAGTCGGACGGGCGTAACTGATTCGACGAAAAACAGTTCCAAGAAAGCATTGGCATAATTTTATTTAGCAAGCGCACATCTCGACACGGATGCATCACCGAGCAAGCGTTTAGATCGTGTTATTCAGTAGTGTGAAAAGCTCAACGTTGTAACGAAACGGGCCGTGTTGTCAAATACTTTTCGTCACCATCGCTTCAAACCAGCTAAATCCTAATAACTTGTAGTCCTGGTGCCTAAAATTTCCGGTGGTAATTTTTCGGTTGGGCAGCCTGTAACAATCGTTCTCACGGGCGATACATCTCGCAAAGTCTGGACAAAGGCGGTTCACAAGCCTGGACAGTTTCTCCTTTCAGTTTTACCATGAAACGACGCTCGTAGTACTTCGTCCCTGTGTAACAGACAGACGAAAGAGTGGGAGTTAAGCAAGAGATTGTTCCATTACATCCAAGGCCGGTAAGCGATCCAGTGCTTCATGGAATGTACATTTTGCATCAAAAAAACAGACAGCGTGTATGACAAGCTGGCTGCGCTATTGAGCACGACTTTGATGGAAGTTGAAATCTGAGCTGGACAGTGAAATCGAGACCGAGTGACGACGAAATTTCGATTCGGAGCGGTCGATCACGGAACCAAGTCGATCATGCGGGGACGGCAGGGACCGGAGTGTGAAGAACGGGATATCATAACAACAATTGTCTTAGATCAATCGAAATGACGCGTAGCGCAGAAATCCGGAGCTATCGGGTAAGACACCAGCCGTGAACGGTAGACCGAACCTCTTCGTCACCAGGGTCTTCGGGAAACATTGGCTGGAAGTGAATGTTAGTACTGGAAGATTCGAGGCAGAGTGAAGAATCGGAGAATGGGTGAGACAAGGCAGAGGATAATGAAGGAAGGAAGAGGTCGGAGGTCGGAGAGAATCGAATGACGTCGGTAATATTTGGAATTAGTGCACGGGCACGGAAGGGGATGGAGACGAAATCGCGACATGTCGGGAGCAAAATTTATGGACGGAAGGGAAAACGAGGCTCGGAAGCGCGTGCTGCGTCGGGCATTGACGTCGGGATCCCACGGAAGGGACAACCCGGAACGACGCAACCCGATAAATGAATAGAAACGACCCGTTGATCGTGGAATGTAGGAGTACATCCCGAGAGCACTCGGCGAGGCAAGGGGAGGGAGACCGGAAGATGAAGGGTCCGAAATACGAGACTCACTGGAAATCGTCTTGTTACAATCTCTTTGCATATCCATCCACGCTCACGGGCCAAGTCGAAGAATGCCAAATCTCGGGATGCGAGGTGCGGTCTGTGGTGGCTGTAGAAGACTAGGACATTCGGAGTGGAGATTTTGCGATCGTGGATTGGCTGAGATAGATCGGATAGATTGGATGATAGTGGCAATTTTGGGTCTAACGTGGTGGGCTGGTTCGAATGTTGAAGAGGCTTGATGGGTGAGGCATTCGAAAATCGGAAGGCGAGGTCGCATGTTTTGAGGAGGGCATCATGCTAGGTGGCCATCCGTGAGTGATAATCTCCACGTCGAAAATGAGAGACACTTGATGTACCTGGGAGTGGTTGAAAATGAGATCGGACATGATGATTATATCGAACGTCGAATCCCCATCCGACGTTGCATCTGACGCAGATATGAGCGTTTCGACTCGGCGACCCCACACATATCCCTGTGTCATCGATCAGTAGGGTGGTTCAATACTTGCGAAAACGGTGAGTACCAATACGGAGATATTTGGCTTCACCGCGGAAGGTATGTTCGTTTCGACGTTGGATCTCAGGTTTTCGAGCAGTGGATCATCGGGATAGTCAGTTAGGACAACCTAAGAAGTCACGAACACTGTCACTGAATTTGAGACACGATCCCTAGTGCCGATTCACACCTTTCTGGCACCATTCAGTGCGGCAACGAGTCCAGGTAAACCTCCACCAGCTCCGAGCTCAAGTACATTACGGCCCCGACAAATGCCAGGGTTTTCGTCTAAGAAGTCTGCAAGTGCGCGGGAAGCGTTCCATCTTCGTTCTCAAATATCAGTCAGTTCGAACACACAAGAATCGCCATCTTATCAGAAGAAAAAAGACATACAGATGATGTGCCCAAAGGGAGTGACTACCGACGAGCGAGATATCCAGCTCCTTCCAATCAGTGCCGCCGTTGTTACTCGAACTTCTTGATCGAATGTATTTAGACGTTGTGGGTGGTGGTGTAGGCGGACGAAGACTATCCTATTATTGAATTGTTAGCAGGTGTTACATAGTTGGTCAGAATATAGTCGATATTACTGGAAACATGTCGTCGAGATCCAGGTCAATGTTGTCCATGGTAATGTTTGCGAGAAGTCACGTGTAAAGAAATTTCTCTCTTGGCCACCACATCGTTTTCTTTCACCATTGATCACAGCTGTCACCAAGTCATATATTAAACCTGTAATATTCGAAATCGCAGCTACTGTAATAGTAGTCGAAGCAAGGGACCTCATCTATCATCTAGCAAGCTCCAGGATTTGCAGCCGCTGAATGTTTGGGTCCGATTTAGGATTTCGGCGCCTAGATCTGGATATCTCCCTATCCTAGAAACCTGGGGTGCACACTGTTTTGTTGGGGATGGATGCTGTGGACAGGTACGTCTGCCTCGTTTTTCGGTCAATGTTGCGGTGTTGGAGTACGTAATACACTACCTCCACAGACGCCGTCCATGACTTGGTTCTTCTCCTCTTCCCAGTTTGATATTCCAACAGACCTTTCGTTATGGAGACCGACAAACTGAAGTCAGGGATCTATACCATCACGAACGCACGGTTTCGAAACATGGTCAGGTTGAATCACGAAAACAAACTCGTTGGTGACACAATTGCGGACTATGGCTTAACCGAAGTCGTGGCTCGGCGAGTAAGTATTCTGAGCACATTTGGTGCCGCGCAAAATCATTTCGCTAATTACACAATATGGTTGGTACCAGATGCTATGGTTTGTGACATTGCACCATAACGGCATGTACACTATGAGGAATTCAGCAAATGTTCGCTTCTTTGCGTGTTCCCCTGTTGGGAAGGACGGGATTACCACCTCTCCTTCTCGCCATCAATGGAATATCATATCAACTGGCGTGGAGGATCGATACGTGTGAGTTATCATGCTGATTTGTCGACCACCTTCCTCAAGGTTCTCTTTTGCAGCATCCAGCCTATCGATCGGCCTGATCTACAGTGGGGTTTGGAACATGCTGAGCTCAGAACACCTGTCGGTTCTATTTCAACGTCGTTTATTTTGTTTCTGGTGGCTAAACTATTGTAAAACACTCAGGTCACCCTTTGTAAAACACCTACAAATCCTCGAAATAACTGGGAATTCAATCCGTGGCACGGGGCTCTTAGACAAGATCCAGACATATCTTCGACCCTTTTAATTGGTGTATTAATGAAGGAAGATGATATCTTCGGAAGTAGTCGACCAGGTTTACTTCCATTCAATGATGCTCGTTCAGGTATTATCCCCCATTCATATTGGCTCGGACAATGTATGAATTGTTCTCTTTTGAAGTGCACTCTCTACCACACGGACTAAGAATATCTCGCATTGAAAGTATCGTCGTTTACCGTACACATCGCGTTCGCGGTCTGCGGGTTACGTACGTGCTCAGTAATGGGGGCAGGTACGTTCGGACCCATGGCTCTGAGTTCGGTTCTGTGGTAGATGTGATAAACCTCTCCGGTACATCTTCCTTCCGTTCCGCTCATATGTGTTTCCCTTTACTGAATCAATGCATTTTATTTCAGAGACGGAGAGGCTTGCTGAAGTGCGTGGCCATGCTTGGAAGAAAAATGTTCAAATCAGCAGTTTCCACGTCGTCGACTTGGCTAACGGCAAGAAACGCGAGGTCCATCCGGATTCCACAGGCAGCCTTACCGCCCGACAGGCCATATTTAATAGACACCTTACTAGTGTTCGAGGATACCCATTTCGCGCTGTGGGGCCAATCATCGCATTTGCGGGGACAACTTGCAGAGCAGAGCCTTGTACGTAATTTGCCTCGCCTCACGCATTGCATTGGATTTACGATGATATTAGCTACCATCAAAGGTCTTTCTTTCCTGACTGCGGGAAATCCTGGTATTGGACTCAAAATTATAGGACGTCAGAAAGGATCAGAACGTAACTGTTGTGTGCAATAAAACGAATGTATGGTAAGGAATTTTTTAATCTGCGATCCGACATCTGCCGTTGACTAATTAGCATCGGCGCAGTAGTAATCGAATCTCAGACAGACAAATTGTCCGTACTTGCGTGTTGCGTTGAATACCCGTCATTGGTTTGTCAGCCCTAATCACTACCCCATCGTGACATGCAAGATGGATGGACTAGACCTTCGGACACATCTCCGTTGGCACACGGACCGCGGCGATGCTTATCCAAATATCGGAATTAAAACACGACACACGACAATGATTATTATCAAATGTTCCGCGGACGATCTGTATTGACGATGAAGATGAGAATTCGCATGGAATGTAGCATTGCTACTGTGATGAAATGGTGGTCCATTGGTCACTCTGTTCGACGGCAATGACATGCTAACGAGGACTCGATGCTGGACAACAGGATGAGTACGTATGTCTCAACGTATGAGGCTTATCACACCTATGTATTCTATGGCCTTCCTTTGTATGGTCACTATGTGTTTCTTACCTGTCTAACGTTGCTTGATGTGGAAGAGAAATTGTTGGCATCGTGTTGCATCGCCGCATGTGATAGGTTTGTGACATCGGTCACGCATCGCACTTCCATCTTACGATCACTCAACTGGGCAACAGATTACTCTAGTTCGACGGATCCTGGAAATCTTCATTGAAAATCGAGGTTTCTTATGTTGAATATGGATTGCCCGAAGACTCCCACTAGCGTGGATGGTGTGGATCATCTGATCGCACTGCTGACATGCGTAAAGAGAATGGGATGGAATCGCGCATTCAAGGGCGACGTCCTTTACGGTGAATTAAAATGGTGAGCGCGACGTATAATAAATGTATCAAAAGATCTTACCACCGTCTAGTGACAACTTCCAACTTTACGCAGAACCTTTGCACTCCATTCGGTTGGCACTTCAGGATTCTAAATCCTGCGTGGCAACCTTGACGAAGCTAAGAGATAAACTCGGGAAGAAGATCCGCACACTTCAGCGACGTAGCAATCCGCTGATACTAGAGGACGGAATCAGGCGTTTGCCCGACGAGCTGCTGGCTCGTATCTTCGAAATCGGACATCTCTCAACTGGGAAATGCGATGCCTCCTTGCGAGCATCCCATGTATCCTCCCGCTTCCGTCAGATCGCGCTTCAGACACCGCTTTTATGGACTAGAATTAATGCGCGATACACCAAGGAACAGATGCAGACTTTCTTGTCCCGCGCCGGCAACCTGGGTCTTGATGTTATTTGCAGATTTTGTCCACGGAAAGGAAATCCTTTTCTGGACGTCGTTGGCTCATTGTCAAGTCGGTGGGCCAGCCTCACTATAATGGATTTTTCCCAGGCCTCCATGATATCTGGCGCCGGATTGACCGCATTCCCCAATTTGAAATATATTTCCCAATATTATGCTGGCCCTAAACTGTCGGAATGGGATATGCCGTCATTGTCCCATCATGTTGGGCGTAGCGTCTCGATAAGCAACCAGCAACTCTCCCAACTGACTAGCTTGGAAGTGCATTTTGTGGAAGATTATTTGGATGTTCCATCACTGGCACGAGCGTTTTACCAGGCAAAAAACCTCCAGGACTTGTCTTTGAGGTTCATAAATTGCAAACCCGAATACACACCCTCGCTGAAAGCTGAGGAGATTCCGCCGCCGCACTCATTCAGCGTCAACTCTTTGAAAATCACCATCTCGGGTGACGGTTCTGTGGTTCATGATTTCATCCAACCAATGAACAGCGCTCTTGCTCATCTTTCACCGTTAGAGGTAGATATATCCCTTGAAAGCACACCTATTACTTGCCTTTACGACGCTAGAGGCGAGATATTTCCTCATGGGTCCACAATTAAGCTTCGCATCGCACGTTCATGCGACTTACTCGATATCCTGGCAAGGTTAGTGCGCCGTTGCGATATCGCACGTTCCGTGCATTTCGAGGCTCCGATGGGATATTTTTCGGCTAAAACATTGCAGACATGCGATTGGAGCGATTTCTCATCCCTACGTCACCTTCGCTTCCAAAACTGTGACGGACTTTTGGAAGAATACGTCAAAACCATAGCGAGCAACCTTTTCTTTGATGAGGCAGAAAAAGGCATACAATTGCTCGAGTTTGTCTCCTGCAAGCGCATTTCGGAGGATTTCCTTTTGAATCTCAGTGACGATTACGGAGAAAGAGTGAAATGGTCTTTTTGATTCCATTCTGTGCGTCAATCCAAATTAAACTTGAGTCCCCTGGCTAACCCTTTACCCTGAAAGTTCGTGCAAGTGGTGATGGCGATGCTATTTATGCAGATCACACGGACACACATCGGCTTCAAAAACCCACTTTGATTTCCAACAAGCACATGCTTTCTGCGACGTAATATGTCTCTCCATTCTCCCCAATTTTGAGCTCATCGCTGGAATGAGACTTAAAATACTGGCGGTGGAGGCATCATCAGCTTCGTTCCAATCTATGCACTGATTTTTAATGGACATGCCCTTGGTTAGGCGGTGCGACGGACACGGTGGTCTCTTTTCTTAATAAGAAAATAGGCATTGCGTGGTTTCGTGAACTTGAGAACTTGCCAGTCGCATGTAGGCTTGTGGTTAACCGCCTTAAAACTCGTTGCTTTCGAACGGATATTAATTCGTCGTTCAAACTGAGTTTCCTAGGCGTACTGTCGCTTGGTCCATCTCCGGTGCGTTCAGCTGTGGGTCGACGTTCTTTACGAGGCGTGGGTTTATAGCTCATCCGGTTTTGAAGTCCTCTTTGTTGCCCAGGAATTATTGAGCTGGTGCTCATGATTTTTTTATAGATCCTGTGGAATGGTCTTGGCAGTGGCGGTGAAGTTCAAAGTTTTTCGTGACGTAAGCAGGTTCGACTTGCACTGGTTTCCATCCCATCTCGCGCCCATTTGCCATTTTGTCTGCTATTTGTCTGATGAAATCTCCCGCGATGAAACCTAAAATCCATGCTATGCCTGCAGTGGTGAAGCCCATGGTTTACTGTTGAATTGAATCAAGAAACTCGTGCGCTGGATTGCGTTGGCCGACTCTCTCCATCAGCGCTCAGTGTCATTGATTCTGCGACCTGACAGAGGCACTCGAATTACCAACAAGCATCATTTTTTATTCTCTTGGCTGGATCGTACTGGACAGAATCTGTGCACGGAACCATGTTTGCCCGAATGCCAAGACGTCGTCGAGTATAAAAGTTGCTATGATTGAACATAAACTCCAGTCGGCGAAGTCTATTGACTCTGTCTTATCATGAAGATTACTACTGCACTTCTTACTCTGGCGTTGGCGCTCCCAATCTTCGCCAGACCTACTCCGGACATTGTCAGTCACTGCGTCATTAAGAGAAGTCCGGACAGCACAAAGCGTGAGCCTCTCCTCCCGGTAGGAGGTGGAGGTGGAGGCGGAGGAGGCGGAGGCGGAGGCGGAGGCGGAGGTGGAGGCGGCGGAGGCGGAGGCGGCGGCGGCGGCGGCGGGGGTGGGGGAGGAGCAGGAAATGAAGGAGGAGCAGGTGGTGGTGGAGAGGGCGGAGGCGGAGGCGGAGGAGATGGAAACGGAGGAGGGGGTGAGGTTTGCGAAGATCCTGCTGGACCATAGCTGAGGATTGCATGTGGTTCGATTGCCGGCTCGTTCATAACCTACATCATTTCTCAATCCTACAAAGGAGGAATGGAAACATATACGTTCATCCTTCGCTCGTCGCTTATTTCCTCCCGATGTTTCCGCATGCACACCTTTGTACCCTTGTTTTGCGAATGATCGTTCTTCTACTCCGAACCATTTTGTGTCGGAATAAAATATTTGAAATTCACACAAAACTTGCCAAAGGATATGTCCATCAAACTGGATTATGGAGTCTTTCTTCCAATACAGCTATTTGAATGTTCCCAACTTCCGTGCCGAATGGCCGATGTTTGGCAAGCGGTTCCAGTCCAAACAAGCCGGCATCACATGAATTTGGAATTTCGCCGATAGCTCCGACTCCCGATCACACCTTAACCTCTTACCCTCTTGCCGTCCTCTCTATCAACTCCGGCCATGGACGGCGCTCTCGACGGCTACACCTTTCCGCACCACCGGCTCTCGCGGCTGCGCAACCCCGCCAAGGAACCCATCGTCCTCGTCGCCTGCGGCTCGTTCAGCCCGGTTACATATCTCCATTTGCGCATGTTTGAAATGGCTATAGATTTCGTGAGGCAGAACACGGATTTCGAGATCGTTGGAGGGTATCTGAGCCCCGTGAGCGATATGTACAAGAAACCTGGGCTGCTTAGTGCGACGCATAGGTGGGTTATCGTTGCCGTCGTTGCTATTGTTGTCTGAGTCATGCGGATTGCTTATGGTGTGAGCGTTGGATATCATTCTTTCATTTCGTGGAGCCCCATTTTTTGTGTGCGACGCTGATATATGCTCGCCACAGAGTAAACATGTGCGAAATAGCTGCGCAGCAAACGAGCTTCTGGCTTATGGTCGACCCATGGGAGGCGTTCCAGAGTTACCAACGTACCGCCGTCGTCCTTGACCATTTCGATCATGAGATAAATGACGTGTTGGGAGGCGTTGAGACTGAAGGTGGTGCGCCTGGCGAGAAGCGGCGTGTGAGGGTGATGCTACTCGCTGGTTCTGACCTTATCAGCACCATGTCTGAGCCTGGTGTATGGTCTGACGCTGATGTAAGTTCGCTCCATATGGTCTCACAATCTTCCCGTCCCTCATTTCATTCTCCACTGCATTTCACGTCTACGTACATCTAACTCTACTGCCAAATCACGACTAACATCCGCCCTCTCTTTCATACAGCTCGACCACATCCTCGGGCGATACGGCTGCTTCATAGTCGAACGCGCCGGTTCCGACGTAGCACAAGCAACAGACGCACTCGCGCAATGGCGACACAACATCTACCTCATCTCCCAAATGATCCAAAACGACGTCTCGTCAACGAAAGTACGGCTCTTCTTGCGGAGAGGGTTATCTGTGAGGTACCTCCTCCCAGCCCAGGTCATTGATTATATTGAGGCGAATGGACTGTATTTGGATGAGGGTACTGGTGTCGGTGTGGGTGGTGCTGCGGGCGGGTGTTCAGGGAGTAGTGGTTCGGGCGGTGCGCAGCCGGATACAGATAGGGAGAGAGGTGGTCACGGTGGCGAGAAAGGGAAGGAGAAAGCCGCAGGGCCGAGTTCGTGGAAGGCGCCAACGTCGTGAACCCAGATCATCGGCCCGAAAGAAGCGTTCTTGAATAGAATGGACTCGAACCAACTTCGAGGAAAGGGGAGAACGGCGGGAGGAAACTTGTTGTATTTTTCCATAACATATCTTGCATATGTTCACATTTATTATATTATATCTCTAAAAATTCAGACCGTTTTCATTTCCTTTGTGTGGAGTTTGAGGCGATGACGTATGGCCTCGTAGCCTTTTCATGATCGGAGGAGGATCGTCGCTGTCGACGTCGCTTGAGGCGTGGGTATGTCAGGTCAGAAACCTTAACGCCACGCCACGTCGCGACTCTTCGTTTCCCCGCCGTACATCCACCGGCAGACGCTAGGCTCGTGGCCAGCCATGGTCACCCAAACGCAAGACATAAATTTGCGTTTGTTGCGTTTGGGAACATGGAACAATCGACGTCCACAACTTAATAGAGCACACCACTATAGCAGGTTGCCTTCCCCCGTAACATTTACCGGCGTAAATAACTTCGCTGCAAACTTCCGAGGTTTCAGATATTATAATAAAAGTAAAGGCATTTATTGAAACAGAATGTGATTAGAATGGTGGTTTATGTGGATTTTACGATTTTTATGGGTTTTGTACTTTATGGCGTTGTGTAAAGTGAAGGAGGTACAACGAGGAGACGAAAATGCAGGTAATTGAAGACAAGGAGGAAGTGGAAGAAGCGGGAAGGAGGATCAAAGTGGTGGAATGTGTTAGAAAGGTACTTTGTGCGATTTTTATGATTGTTGGTATGGTGTAAAAGTGTGGAAATTGAAAGCGCTACAATGAAAGGAAGAAAATGCAGGTAACCGAGGAGAAAAAATGTGACTCAGGAAGGATGTGCTCGAGGAAAAATAGCTGAGCATTGGGAATAACTGTTCGATAACAAGGAAATTGATTCGATGGAGGTCGGTTTGTTCAGTGGTGTGGTGTGGTGTGGTGTGGTGAAGTGTCCGGTTGGAGAAGGCAAGGTGGGGAGGAAATTTAGAGGAAAATTGACAAGAGGGCAGGAAAAATGAATGGTGTGGTTGAACACAGCCTTAGTGTGCGATCGAATGTCGCGATGGAGGTGCCGTATTATTCTCTGGTTGTCGGCGGTTATGTCTGTACGGGTTCGATAAATTTTGCGGTAGATTATATCGATCAGAAGGCTGATTACTCACCATGTTGCACATAGTTACACGACTCTGAATCTATCCTTCTGAATTTTCGCCTTGTCATAGCCGATACTGATTAATGCATTTCTTAACAATTGTACGCCGGGAGAATCCTCGTCGGAACGATTACGTCTGCGTGAAACATTGCTGTTAGTGTGTGGAACGTCTGTGGTGTCACGATCACGTACCTATTTACTCGCATGTCCTTCCCGAGGACTTTATTCATGAAATTATCTTTAGGTGAGCTTTTCGTATCGCTCTGCCGAACAGGTCCGGCTATTGTTTCCTTGCGACCACGAATCCGGGAGTTGGACGATGATGGACGATCCACCTCCTGGATAACAGCGCTGCCTGCTTCGGGATAGACGTCATTGGGTTGGGGAACATTATCGAGATCAAGTGCCGACAAAGGTATCGCCAGGGAAGGAAGTAATGGCGAACGCAGATATTCTGAAACATGTAAAATCGTAGAACGTTTATGGAATGACACTTATTCGTACTCACCGTACGATAATACGTCTGCAATATGGGACCCCAATGGGCGAATTAACCATTCGTTGTAAAGAGACCTTGGAATGGAGCCTCTGAGAGTAACCTAAGGAAACCTCTACGGTCAAATTTCTGAGTACATCAGCGACGGTCTCATACGAGTGAATTGTGGTGATCAGCCAACCCCCATACAAGATCATGATTCTCTGCATTACGAATGCTACGAAGCGGTAGAACTGGTCACCACACACGCGAAGACAATGAAACACAATGTGACACAGACAGAAACGTTTCTGAATACGATTGATCGTCTCTCTCGACCGGTGTGATGAACCACTCAGGGATAAAACGATTCCCCTTCTCAGCAAACAGTGGCTCCCCTTCCCTGAGATGCAAAGGTGTGACGTAATGCCTCTTTGTCTCGTCATTCTCTCTGGGTGGCTGGTGAAAGGTATAATTTCCACTGCTTAGGCGTTTGGCGTGCAGGAAGCCCTGGAACGAAGTCTGAGGTCAGTAGATGAATCCCACTGGGATAATATTGTGCGTACCTCTTCTCCCGGGTTGCTGCTCAAGCACATCAGACTACGCCTCTGACACATAATATTTTGATTGCTCTGATAGTTCGTAATCACGTAACGACCGGTAGGTATCGCGCATAATCGCGCCATATTGTTCTGGGCCATTGATTCCTCAGTCTTCTGAAGCGAAGAGCGAACGAATGTGATCAGAGCAGGAGGGACTGTGATACAGTGGGACGAGGGAAGGTGTTGGGTGAGGTGGAGGCCAATGTGGCTCGGTTAGCGTTCTTTATGCTCGACGATGCACTGCATGGTGCGTTTGTTTGGGATTGGGGACCAACATGGACCTACGAGTATCACCACTAGTCCCTTAGCAACGCGCGATGCGCATACAGCCACCCCGAGAGTTGGAATGAACATGTCCTGTGCTCACCCAGGCAGATAACCGGGACGCCCGGGAATGGAAGTTACATCGATTAGCAAGCCCCCCATCTTCCGTATATCGCCGAAGGAGTCAGTCAGATTTAGATGGTGAGAGATATCGCAGCTATCCGGAGGTCAAAGAGGCGCTGAGAACCGATGCATCGTAAATCCGCCGATCAGTCTCCGCGATGGAACTCGCGTATTGTGGATTGGGACTGCGTGTTAGGTTGGAGACGCACTGCATGCAAGGCCGAGATCGACACTGAGAGCTGTGTTGATCTTCAAAGGTGAACGGGATCGACAGCCTTACACTCTGTCACCACACGAGAAAGTGAAGATGTGCTGCCACGTGGTTATACAATCCAAAAATATACCGATACTCCAGCCAATATATGCTGCGTCCCACCACGGGCAGTATCTAAACAGAAGGTGCCTTTAGACGATGGCCTAATGGCATAATTTTTAGTTATTATCGATCGGAGAAGAAAGGACAGTTGTGGACGAAAATATACGCAAAAGATAATTTAGGCGATTTTTATTACCTTGGTGGGTTTTATTGCTTCTCCAATGGCGTAGCGTGGCGCAAGGTATTGAACAAACCATCCACAAGTGGTTCTATACGGGATGGCACTAATCTTACCTAACTAGGATCAAAACCACTCATGGCGAATCACGCAAACACCTGGCGCAAACCCGAAATGACCGGGCAAACATATTGCAAACTTATCGACGACAAATGGGAACTTGTTCATGAGATTGTTTGCCAAACATATTCAAAAGAGTTGGCCAATCGGGTGACGGGGCAAGACTTCCTCGCCTTGCTATTGGTCGGAATTTTGCATTATGTTTAGCGAACAAAGGAATAAACAAGTTCCAATACGCATCCGATATGTTTACGATAAGTACCGGCAAACATCCCGCTTTTGCGCCAGGTGAAAATCGGAACATCACAAGGCACGTGTACCTCAGTGCCGTATACACAAGCGCCCACTATATCCCACATAACCACGAGGCAGTGCAGTTTGTGTTTCTTTGGACTCCTTTCGATCGATAACATCTCGTGTTTTTCGACATGACCGTAAAGCTGAAAAGCGGAGTCTACGAAATCGTTAACCATCAGCACAAAAACCATGCGGGACTTACGGAGGACAAGGTCATTCGCGGTGACACATTTGAGAACCAAAAAGATATCGTTGATAGGAAAGTACGTGTTGTAATGTAATTACCATTCACGAAGCAATTGATATCCCGCTGGCAGCTTCTATGGAGAGTGACATTGCTAGGAAACGGAAAAAGATCCATCCGCAACAATAAATCGACATTTTATACAGTTTGCGACCAGCCGCCCCGGGAGAGCTGCAGTATCTTCGCTAAAGCGACATGTCTTAGTCAATGGGCGATCGTAGACACGGGAAATACTGGTTGTTATGCGTGAGTATCCTACCCGCAAAATGCTGGGTACCGAGAACTAACAAGAGGATATTAGAATCGCGCCAACAAATAACCCTAATCTCTTCTGGGGTCTGAACGATGCTGAACTGGGTACTCCCGTAAACCAAATTTACTGTGTATATTAGCCAGAGATGCTTACAGAAGCGGGGATTCAGATCTTACTTCGTAATGCCGGTTCGAATCCAGCCAACTGGTGGAGTTTCCGCCGGTGGAAGGCGAAACGCAACAAGAAGCTGCTGTACGATGAACAAATCCTCGATTGTCAACCTTTGGCAGGCACTGTTATGGGGGCAACTGGGATTTTAGGAGCGCAGAATGATGCCGAAGTGTAAGAAGAAAGATGCTGCAATTTTACACCTTCCGTAAACGGTGCGTCTGATTCGTTGTCTTTGATTCGTCAAGTGGGTCTCAATGGTATATATGTACGGAATGATCACACATGCAATGGTGAGTGCTTTGACGTGCACGGGTGATCCAGTAGATAACCACAGATTCGGATTTTCAAATTCAGACTGCCTTGACGATGGGATCTATCACCGTGGTATACGATGGCTTAGCTCATGTCTTCGTCATTGGATTTGACTCTGGTCTTTGAGAAGTGTCAAAAGCAATTTCACATCATTTCTCATTCGCTTTGTAGTACAAAGTAGTTCTGTCCGTGAAAGTAAAACATGTACTTTTATAATTCAAGTCTGTTATGCCGTATTCTCCAAGTCAAACCAAACACCTATTCAACTCACTTGCTCTCCTTGACTCTTTTAAGCGTAGTTTTAGTACCTGAGTTTAAAGAAGAGATGAATTGTATGCCAGTTATCATAGCTAACAGAAAGACATCAGCTCATAACAAGATGAAATAACATGCTGATGTTGTAACAGCAGTGGGACTTACAATCAACGCAGTTTCCGCCCAACGCAGTGACTTCACCCACAACGTGGAATTCAGTCAGGTCCGGCCAAGTAGCGAAATCGACTTCATCGCCGAATGGGCCTGACGCAGAATTAGGACTAGTCCAATACATGTGCCAACGCACTGCTCACCCTCTGTTCGTTGTGCATGGGTTGATGTATCCCGTAACACAAAACTAAGCTGCCATACGAGGCCAGAAGTTGCTTGACCATGGACTTCGGCTAAAATCTCAGACTCTGGATTGTTTTGCAAATAAGCACAAACATCGAGCAGATAGGAATTGTAGAACAGACCTTGGAATTGGATATCGTCCGTGATGAGGTGCGGGATATCCTCAGGCTCGCCATGGGTGCATCGCACAACTGTGCCGTTGCTCAAAATGTAAGTCGCTAGAAGACTGAAGATAGTTCCGAAGTGCTGTATTCTGATCCTCGCAAATCGTTTAATAGTGGGTTGGCCTGGCATTGAATTTACTACCGTACGTGAACTTAACCGCATATAGGTTCAGCATACATAATGAATGACTTACCAGAAAGGAAATCATTGAAATAAATTCCGGGTGACGCCAAATCGACCACTGCCACGTCGTTGACTGGTCGGTCGGTGTTTTTCTCGGCCGTGTACCCCGCTGGTGGGTGT
The DNA here is from genome assembly GCA_004355085.1 of Rickenella mellea. Lineage (NCBI taxonomy): Eukaryota > Fungi > Basidiomycota > Agaricomycetes > Hymenochaetales > Rickenellaceae > Rickenella > Rickenella mellea. The sequence continues at coordinate 553,359 of ML170170.1, read as the reverse complement.
GACGGAGGTGGAGGTGGCATTGAATTTACTACCGTACGTGAACTCAACCGCACACAGGTTTGGCATATGTAATAAATGACTTACCAGAATGGACATCATTGAAATAATTTCCGAGTGACACCAAACCGATCCTTGCCGCCAGTCTGTCATCATTTCTCTCGGTCGTGTACTTCGCCAATGGGGGTGACGGGGATGGGAGTGACGGAAGCGAGAGTGGTGTATATGATCCTGGTGATGGCAGCCATCCTTTGAGCGTCTGTATAGATGGCCGGCGTGAAGGATCGAATTTCCAGCAAGGCATCAGCACTCTCCAATAGCTATCGCTTACTGCAGGGTATCTTCGACGCTCGGGTTTCTCGCCTAAGGGGACTTTTCGAAGAACGGCGAGAGCAGAATATCCTGGCCATGGTAGTCCACCAGTTAATATCTAGAGGCAATGATGAAGAAAATTTCATAAGAACAGGATAATATAAGTTCTTGACCTCGATGACTACCATAGCAAATGCCCATACATCGCTCTTGTATGAAACGGGCACCATTTGATCCTCAATTTCATGTAAAAGTAGCTCGGGGGCAGCCCAACGGGCCGATGCGAAGAGAGATTTGCTGTAATCGTTATCGGTCACTAGCTTCGTTCTTTCAAAATCGCTGATACACGCGACCCCAGAGTCATTCACCAAAATGTTTGACTGTAGGATTAGACTTCTGTCAGTCCCATCGAAGCCTGCATGCATGGTTTGTGCTCTCACCCCTTTAAGATCGCCATGGACGACCTGATTCGCGTGAAGATACGCTAAACCATCTGAAACCTGACATACCTGAACACAATTACGATGAGCGGAAAATATTGTCTGCCTCGTTTATTGACGCACAATCAGCAATTTATTCGTTGTCGGTCGAGTGGAAAGAAAATCATTGATATTGCCGTTTGCACAGTACGGTGAGATCAGCGCAGGGAAATCTGGTAAGCACTCTATCTTCTCATGACATATGCCGTAGAAAGGGAGGATATTAGGATGTCGTAGTTTGTGCCAATTCATCGTTTCTCGAATTATCCGCTAGTCATAAGCGGTTGTCAATGTATGCTGTTGGTGTGAATTAACTATACCCACCCGCAAAAATGTTTGAGCTTGATGATGGAGCTGAGAACCGAGGAAAGCCTTGATTGCAAGCTATAACGGACAACATGGGTGCCACATAACATCGGCAATGTTTCGAACACGCACCTTTTCGTCACTGGGACCTTGTCCTCGTCGCCAACGACCTAACCAGATCGTACTGGATCCGCCACAAGATATGTATGTTACACCGTCGCGTGACTCGCTCAGAAGTGTTACTTTGCCTGTCAGGTTCTACAAACACGTTGGATTTGCCGACAATCATGATGCAAGACTCATATCCAATCTCCCACCTTCGGCTGCTCATCTACGACTGGTCGATGTTGCTGCATTGGTGCAGGAGGCAAGAAAGAGTTCTGGCCGGATGGCAGGTGGACACTAGCAGCACGGTTTGCAAAAAACATCGTTGAAGGAGCGCAATCAACAGGAGGCACTGTGACAAAAGCAAAGAGTGACAGTGACACTTTTAGTCACGCCCAGCTCGAGCTCCAACGCGGTGCAAGTTCATGCAAGGTCGCCGACTTGCTCACGCCAGGCGCGAGCGTCAAGATTCGCAGCCTCGCCGCGTCTCTTCAAGCTTCAGGCCCGATGAACCCGTTGAACGTGTCCAACATTTGCCACGTAAGCTTTGTTCTTTTTTTACCGTTATCTGAACTCACGTCACAGTTGGACACTCTTTTATTAACTCACAGGACGATAACATTGACGAAACCACACCCGAGGAGACCTGGTTCGCGGGGCACAGGCATCCCCATGTTTTGAACCCGGCAGATGCATTCATGTGAGCTCCGTAAGCTGTCTGTCCCGTGAGTCGATTCTTTTGTGTCTTTTACGACTTTCCTTTCGTCTGAGACTAATTTTCGACAGATTTCCGTTGGTTATCACAAAATGCACACATCAGAGTGCCCAGGCATTCCGCTGCCGATACCAGTCCATTGCATCAAACCGACCAACCGTGTGCCCAGACAAGCAAGCAGCGCTCGCGCGACCCTTTTAATAACACACGACATCGCCAATTCACACTGGCGCTATCAGGATTCGCCACATCATCACCACTACGATTGTGCAGCATCTCTGCGCGATCCGTCGATCCCCGTTGTCGTCAAGATGCCGGGGCTCGAGCATCTACCACCATCACTTCAGCCACCTCCCAACCTGCCAGGCAACGACGATTTGATGTAGGACTATTCGGCATAGGCAAAGCGAGGTACAAGGTGAGCACGACACGTCCATTGTTTGAATTAGTACCGAATACCAACTGCCATCACAGTTTTTAGATGTTCATATGTGCTTTTTAGCACCCTCGGAACACTCCCGTCGACCCCGCTCTTCTCAAGCGGCGAAGAAACGACGTGTCCGGCCCTCCACTCGACTCCACCGCCCTCAGCCCGAATGTCTCCGATGGCCTCTATATCGATTTTCACGCATCTAGACTTAAGCTCCCATTAAGTCCAACGTCGGCGACGCGCTCGAATTCCACACTCGAGATTAAGCAATCGCTGTCTCGTCGCGTCTTCCTGGACGGGTACACTCGAGCGAGCTCAGTGAGATCGCAAAATCATGGTGAACCATTTTTCCGACTTTCTCTTCGTTTAGGCACAATACTGAACTATTTCCTACAGGACTTGTGATCCGCACACACACCCGCCGAGAGCCACGAACGACGTCACGAAGGCGGACAGCACCAACCCACCAACGACCGACCCCAGAGGCACCACAATTAATCACCCGCGCGCACAGACAAGTCAGCGAATGTGCGACCCTTCTCATTAGGTTCGATTTGGGATCGCACGTCGCAAGACCCACCACATCCGCCGCCATCAATCATGCAGCATGCCTGCACGATCGATCGATCCCGTCGTTCTCATCGACTCACCACGGCGCTAGTCAATCCCACTACCACCTCCACCTTTCCAGGCCTGACACACCGTGGAGGGTCGTTGGACGCAGTGGGTGAGGACATTGCCGTTCATCTTTCGAATCATTTACTGAATGTCAACTACTACCACAGATGTCTGATGTTCGTCTAGGTTCCAATGCACCCACCTATCAAACCAAACCAACCCTGCTCCTTCCGCAGCGGTGACGTGATGCGACACCGAGCCCAGGCGCCTCATCCTACCTCCACCTCCATTGACGAACGCGACGCGGCGGGAAAGGCACATGGTCTATTCCGCCGTGCAGCGACGTCAACGAATGAAGCACAAGACCCCACGGACCACTCAATTCCCACTGGCAGACATATGCGCCTGCCCATTCTGTGGCTTCGTGGCTTCGGGATCGACGATTACGACGCCCGGTTAAGGGTCTTCCTGTCCTTTCACAACCCATCATCCGCCGGAATCAGAATGCTATTTAAGTACCACAGCATTCTCCATCTACTCTGTATTCCCCCTGCAAGGTCCCTCCTTATTGCATATAACGCCTCCGCCAAAGCTCAACCCGGGAACGGCGATCACCAGTATTTCAAGGCCAACAAGCAAAGACCCTTCCAGCCATTGGGAAGCTATAGTATTTCGTTTGTAGGTGAGTTCGCTAAAATTTTAATGCTCCGCTGCTGAGGTTATTTATTTACACAGGTCACGCCGTGAGATCCTTAAGGGACATGGGCGCGTGTTAAAGGAATGAATGAACGGAGCGAGAGTGCCACAATGCTTTACGCGAGATCTTGTCCGAATCTCGATGACATGTGGACGATACTATAACGTATAATCTAGCTTCTCGCCACACTTGATTTCGAATCTGGGAGGCATGAATTGTGCGAAGAATAAGTTCAAGGCTGTGGATAGACACCAAATTGCACTTCGACTCCGCCATTCGAAGTGGTCTCGGTGAAACCAACCCGTTCGCATTTCGCAGAACCCAGTGCACCCATGGAGCCATCTCCCGGCCCGTGCATTGACCAAGAAGATTCCAGGGAATTTTGCGCGGTAATGTGGACTTCAACAGTGACTTTCTCCAATCTCTGGGCTAGTTTCTACTCGAAAGTATCAGTAAATTGGGTGGAAAAAACGCAACAATGCCTAACACACCTCCCTAAGCTGTTTCAAGCTCTCCTCCAGCGGGAACCCGTTCCTCTGCAACCATGGATTACGGTCAATTACATCGATCGCTGCTTCAATAGATGTTGGGTGTTCAAACATTTTTAAAAGTTGAAGAAGCACTTAGACAACGGGGAACGTAAGTGGTGCTGAATGGTGTGAGACAGCATCCTTCTGGAGGCGGAGAAAATTCATTTGAGTTTCTAGGTCCGCGTCGTTCGGAGACAAGTTTGGTTGGATGACGCGCTCCAACGTGTCCAGCACGGCGGCGGAATGTTCACGGGTATCATGTTGACTTCGCATGAGTTGTGAAAGGAGAGAGTTAATGATCAACAAACGACCGAAGTTTGAAAACTCATTGCGCGTCCTCATCATCTTCATGCTTTGTAACAAGCACAAAATCTCCGATATCGCACGTTCCGTTGACAAATCGTCTGAGTCGCCATTTGATTTCCGTAAGTGCGTCACAGCTTCTTTGGCTTTAACAATGACATCGTATAACAGCCACCGAAGGGATTGGCTCAACCTATCAATGTCGACACCAGAATGCTCAAATATTTGCAAAAATTGTTTTTGCATTTTTAACCCGGAATATCCTTTGTAACAGCGCAAGTAGCGATCCGGGGCGCCAGTAGTTCGTCGCCTCCCAAAAGGCGCACTGCGCCTTGTACACTCTCGGAAGACATCTCATTTGGAATAAGAAGTGAATCAGATCGCAAGCTTGAGGTAGCCCAATCGACGTCAGGAAACAGGTCGCATGCCCTCGTCAACAAGCGATCATCGTCATCGCATGTTGATCTGACGGGGATCTCTCGTGCGGGGTCGGATAAGCAGGCAGATACCAAAATGGCCGACGTGCACAATGCCATGACGGCAATAGTCGAATCACTATCCTTTTGCAAAGATGCCAGCGTTTCGCCCGCCGTCAGCTTATTGCGAGGGAAATACATGAAGGATGGGGAAATCCATGTCGTTGTATTTGGGGCCATCGCCTGCAATGCTGCCAAGCATATTATAGCGCGACGGCGCCTCCGTGAAATCTCCAAGGCTGCAGGATCGTGACACCGGTCGAGAAGCCGCCAGATGGGAAATACTTTCGAATCCCAGTACACGCGTTATGTCTAGATGGTTAACGTGGTCACAGCTCATGAATTCGGGGATAGCGTCGAGAAAACGCTCAAGCCCGCTGTCATCAGTCAAAGTCTTAAGTGTCCAGCGCAAGGCTACTAAGTCCCGGCCGTTTCGTTCAGGCAACGCCTCGATGGCCAGACGCTCTCGACCTTCTGCCATGCTTCCTCTGATGCAGGAAAAATGCCCGTAAGCTGTGTGATAGCGTAGAAGGCCGAATCGTTGCGTGATATGCCATATTGTATGAGATAGTGGTGTTTGGTAAGGACAATTTTTGTAGACCATTGGAAGAAACGTGATAATTGCATACAGAATGACGCCAATGATAAGAACGGTAAGCATTGGCAATGCGACGCGGAGCTCGACGGGCAAGAGGAATATAACAAATCCAATGAAGAAGAGAAACAGGGAGACGTGTAGGAGTGTAGGGATAGTTTCGACCACGGCTGTCATCCTAAATGTGTTGATGCCTTCATATAAGTATGCCCGAATCCTGGCACGCTTGTTCGGCGCCGTACGTCGCTCGATCAACTGCAGGTAATTTCGGGCCCATTTCTCAACCATGGTTGCACTGAGAGCGGAAACAAGTGCAAGTGCAAGGCTGAGAAACCACAGTATGTTCACGGTGACCGCGGACGACGTCGGCTGAAAGGGAGTGTTTGCTGGCAAAGGAGACAAGATGACGGGGTTTGTGCCATTCGAAATGGCAACAAGTTGCGAAGAGATCTGAGCTAGAAGAGCCACCGCCATATCACCTGAATCTGGTGAGAGTTTCTTGTAGCTCTCGATGATGAACGCCGTCACGCTCGCGGAGAACAGACCAGACTAAACAGAACAATCGTAAACGAAAGCCTCTCAGTCGAGGCGTATTCACAAAAATATGTGCCTACGCACGAAGATTAGGATTCCTTCCATATCTCTCCAACTTTCGACCAGAGCCTTGTCGAACTTCTCAGCTTCCGCCACATAGATTGACCACAATTTGTCGGAAGGGTTGTCATAGTCACTGGTGGATGGACCTGTTTAAGCACCATTAGTCGGGGACTTATTGAAGAGGCGTATTTGGATCATTAATATTGTCAAACCTTTGAATGTAGCGTCGCCGTTCTCTTTCTCACCAGCAGACATTGTCTCGAGTGTCGACTGCGGAGGAATAGGATAGGCCATAGCGCCGGACTTGTTGAAATGGAACAACGCCGTACACGTGTTAAAAGAGACATCATCATTAGCGCCGTTGACCACATAAGTTAGCGATTCATGCTTGTGACCACGAAGTCGACAAACACTCAAAGAAAATATTCGAACTCCGCGGTCAACCACTCACGCCACTCCTTCTTTGACTATCACCACTCTCCCCTGCGGGGAGAAAAGATTGCCTGGTTGGTCACCAGCAATTATTAATAAGATCCAACTAGGTATGACGCATTGTGCGTGTGTGCCGCATCGAAGCGTTGGATTCAAGCGGCAGTGACATAACCCCAATCATCTGGCTCAGTGAAGCGCTCTCATTTCCCATGACCCACCATCGCTCAGGTTTGAACCGACCTTCCAGCACTGACTGTCTGACACAAAAGAAGCAAAATTTGTCACCCTAGCAAATTTTTGAGTTGTGGAGACTGGCCTGTTACGATGGCTTCCATTAGAGCCGAATGGGTATGCATTCCATCCGAGGTATCTATATAACGTCTCACCATGAATGTTGCCTTTAACCCTTCAGATTCAAAGCCATCGTACGGTCACCGGCCGACTTGAACGCCGCATTGAAATTTATTCTTTTTTTCGCCTAGGAGACCGGAGGAACATTTCGTGACAATTTATAAGGTGCGCAAATAACGTTCGCGAGAATGCGATGTAACCAATGCATGCTATTTGACAGGTTTAATTCATCATGGGAAATAATTCAGTACCAAAAGAGCCGAGCAGACCTGGAATCCCGGATAGTGATGAACGTATGTGGACCAATTAATAAAATTGGAATGCGCTGAACAAACAACAGTAGATGAGACGTCGGAGAGGATAACTAGGCCGGGTGGTCCAGCAGTCGCGCTTGACATTCGTCCACGCGAAGAAGATGAACAGATAGCCAACCTCAAGGCGAGTGTGCAACAACTGCAAGATGGAGACCAAGAAAATCTGGAGGAGGTGGAAAAGCTTGGTCTCTTACATTTGTCCCGTTTCGAGCGTCTGGGGGAAGCGAAAGATATTGAGGAGGCGGTCATAAATCTGGGACATGCAGTTAGCCTAACGCCAGACGGACATCCAAGTATGGCTGGCCAATTGCATAGCCTCGGGAACTCGCTCAAGGGCCGTTTCCAGCGGCTTGGAGAGCTCGGAGATCTCGAGAAAGCTGTCGTAAATCAAGAGCGCGCCGTTCAACTCACCCGAGAAGGACACCCAGAGAAGCTGACTCGAAGCAACAGTCTTTGGATGTTACTCCAGTTGCGGTTTGAGCGGCTCGGAGCACTTTCAGATATCGAGACGGCAATCACAAATCAAGAACATGCGGCTCACCTGACGCCAGACGAACACCCAGACAAGCCGAGTGGATTGCATAACCTTGGGAATTCTCTCAGGGCACGTTTTGAGCGCTATGGAGAACTTTCAGATCTCGAAAAGGCAATCATTCATCAGGACCGCGCAGTACAGCTCACACCAGACGGACACCTAGACAAACCGAGTCGATTGACCAACCTTGGCATTTTATACCACCACCGTTTCGTCCGGATTGGAAAGCTCTCAGATATTGAGAATGCAATCATAAACAAGGAGCGTGCAGTACAACTTTCGAATGAGAGTCGCCCGGACAAGAAGCGTGCATTTTTGCACAACCTTGGAACGTCGCTACAGAAACGTTATAACCTTCTGGGAGAAGTTGCAGATATCGAGAAGGCCATCACAATCAAAGAGCACGCACTAAAACTTACACCGGACAATCACCCAATAAAACCAACGTTTTTGCAAAGTCTTGCAAATGCATTCGAGCGTCGTTTTCAGCGATTTGGGAAACTTTCAGACATTGAGAAGGCCATCGCATGCAGGGAACACGCAGTACGGCTCACACCCGATGGTCACCCGCATCAGCCTGCAGGATTGAACAACCTTTCGTGCTCATTCCAGATACGTTTCGAAAGCCTCGGACAATTAGCGGATATCGAGAAGGCAATAACAGCTAATTTATCTGCAATTCAACTTACGCCGGATGATCATCCAGATAAGCCAAGGTTTTTGAACGACCTTGGCACCTCATTCCGGGCATGTTTTGAGAGATTTGGAGAACAAGCGGATATCGAGAAGGCAATCATTCACCATAATCAAGCAATACACCACATGCCGGATGGACATCCAGAGAAGCCGATTCAATTGGCCAATTTTGGACGTTCACTCTTGATATACTTCCAGAGCTTCGATGACACAAATGCTCTTTCAGACGCTACTCGCGCATTCTCTGAATCTGCTCGTATGTCGTCTGGCCGGCCGTCTGTACGCCTTCAGGCTGCTATGCAGTGGGCCCAATGTGCCCATATCCATCACGATAAGGATTCGTTGATGGCAGCATACACTACAGCATTCCAACTCCTTCCTCTTGCGAGTTGGCTAGGCCTATCCATTTCCGCGCGACACCATGCATTACTAGACGCAAGGTCCTTGCCGTGTGACAGCGCCGCTGCCGCCTTCTCAGTTGGAGATCCAGAAATGGCTTTGGAATGGCTTGAACAAGGCCGATCGGTTGTCTGGGGACAACTATTACGGCTTCGAACTCCCGTGGACGACTTGCGCGACGTGAATTTTGATTTGGCGCAGAAACTTTCTGATATTGCGTCAAGCTTGGAAGGAGGACGTGCCTCGCATACTTCATTCGCGAAAAACGAGGGCTTATCTTCAGAACAAACCACCCAAAAGCGTCATCGTCAGCTTGCTGAAGAATGGGAGAGTTTGGTCAAAGAGGTGCAGACCATCAAAGGTTTTGAGCGTTTCTTGCTTCCCAAACAATACTCAGAACTTCGAGATGCTTCAGGCGATCGCCCGGTTGTAGTTTTAAATGCCAGTCAGTATGGATGTGATGCATTGATCCTCAGTTCCCCGTCAGAACCTCCTCACCACGTCCATTTGGGTGATCTCACATATGAAAATGCAGAGAACCTTCGGGAGAAACTCTTAAAGATTTTATCCCATCAGGGCATTCGTAACCGGTATACCGAGAGACATGGAGGACCAGTATTTAGCGAGGAATCTTCCGGAGAGGAAATGTTCCGACATCTCCTTGGAGCAATTTGGAAACTGATCGTCGAACCCGTGATCGGTCACCTCACTTCTCGCCAGGTGTGTATTTGTTATCGAATGAGCTCACGAAGGCACTGAAAAAGATATATAGACGCACTCGCCAACAGCTAACGGCTGCCTTCGAATTCGGTGGTGTCCCACTGGTCCCCTCGCATTTCTTCCGATCCACGCTGCAGGGATTTACAATGCGGACGGCACCGCATCCAGTTCCCTTGCGGATATTGCAGTCTCCTCCTATATGCCTACGTTAACCGCAATGCTTAACAAGAGTCAAGAAACACAGGTCAAAAAATCGTTATTTAAACTCTTGGCTGTTATTCAGCCGAATACCCCAGGCGTGAACGCCCTCCCTGGGACGAAAGAAGAACTGTCGCGCATTCGAAAACACCTACCGAGCTCGTCGATCAATATTTTAAATGGATCCGACGCGAAGATCACTCAAGTAATGTCCGGGTTGGATGAATGTTCTTGGGTGCATCTTGCTTGTCACGGGGTACAGGATGCATCGGATCCAATGGAAAGCGGACTTCTGTTGGAAGATGGCCGCCTGGGACTTTCTCAAATCATCCACAAACGTCTCCCGCACGCAGAGTTTGCATTCCTTTCCGCATGTCAGACAGCAACAGGAGACGAGCGCAGACCTGAGGAGGCGATTCACCTAGCTGCAGGGATGCTATTAGCTGGATACAAGGGAGTCATAGCGACGATGTGGTCTATAAGAGACGACGACGCACCATTCGTCGCGGACCAAGTATATTCGCGAATTCTGACAGACGGGAAACCGAACGGCGCCCATCCAGAGGTAGCATTGCATGACGCAATACAAGAATTGAGAAAACAAAACGGATCGAGCTTTTCGTCGTGGGTACCATTCATTTACATGGGAGCATAACCGTCGGTAGTGAGCTCGATCGTTTGGACAATAAAAGACGGATGTGCTGGCGGACGCATTTAGGCATGAACTAGGACTGTGATTCGAATATTTAGCATACGTTACATGTGCCAGAGACAGTTCCAATACATATAGCTATGCGTGTGCACCCCATAGCCTATCATCATTGTTTAACCTAGCCATAAGGCTGGCAGATGTGTGAGATTCGAGATCGTCCTTCGTGAAGATAGTAAGAGTTCGACCAATCGGACGAGAGTAGAGCTTCCCTCCGTGAAACAACGTCCAGTACCGGACTTTACGCAGGCAGTGCAGATACTTACAACAGGTAAAGTATTAAGGGCCGAGTGGTGGGTCAGTGGGGTTGCGGTGGTGCATGCGCAACCGCTCGATGCATGACAAAGCCTCGCTGAGTCATGCGCAAATTGCTTGATTGCACGTTTGATGGTTCTCCGGTTTCATTTCTACCACACTTCACTGCGTCATGCTCCTTGAATACACATGCCCAGACGCAGGAAAACCTATTCGTGAATGGCGTCAGCCTCTTAAACCAGAAAACCATCCGAGTCGCATGCCTGGGACTGGCCGCGACGAGGAACTGCCAAGGACAAGGCTCCGAGTAACAAGCGCACATCTCGACTTGGATGCAACACTGGAACATGCATCTTGATTGTGGCGTCACATCTTTTTAAAGCTCGAAGCTGTAGTTGGCATGGATTACGCGGCATCGATATCTCTAGCACCGAAGCTGATGCTTGATATCGCCATCCGAACGGCATGACCGTTCGATCAATTCGAAAATCCATCCTCATGCCACTCGTCCACTACTCAAGCCGCATGGTCAGATGGCGTAATGGAGAGTTCGATGTCGCGACATTTACCACCTTATCACAATTGTTCGGGTGTGTGTGCGTATTCGGACTTGTATCAAAGCGTTATCGCCTTGGGGTTCGGGGCTTCTATTGGTTCATGGTTAGCGCTTCCTCACTTCAACTCCCCGGCGAGCTTACCCCATTCGTGTTGTGGACCGGCAAATGTTGATGCCAATAGTTCGAATAATGGACGTGCACTTTTTGACTCCGTTTCACCTTCATCAAGGTGGTGAATACTCTCTGACATACGATGCGTGGATTTTCTTCAAGATTCGGATGGTCGTCGTTATGGTTTTTCCCAATACCCAGCGTTCTTGGAAGCTGTGCGGCACAAGGGCATGTTTATCTAACTTGTATCTTCCGTGCGTATTGGCTAAGACGATATTGGGTTAAAGACATTGCGTCAACGCCGGTGTCTTGCTCAGCATAGCTGCTGCTATCCGTAAGTGTTTCGGATACCCACCCGCATGATCAGTCGGACTAATTATTTCCACATTCTGGACTTCTCCTCAACGCCACACGCCACCTTCGGAAAAACGCTAGTTTCTGCGCTCATCATAGCGACGCTTATCGCTTGTTGGCGACGACGCTGCTTACGACAAGTGAACAAGGCAACGATGGAAGCAGCGTTGCAGGATGTTCCAAGCCTGCTTCGAGGTCGCTATCCGAGGCAACAGAATAGTTCCATTGACGTCCTTCCGAGCATGTCATCTGGGACTTATATTCGATCTCTACCCCAAATTCCGCCACCACCTTACAGCCAATAATTTTTTACAAACCCAATTCTCATGTCGCGTGGATAGATATCCGAGCTGCAAATATTTCCTTTGTGAACTTTGAATGTTGAAGTCACAGAATCCGCCGGTCGATGTCGATATCCCACTCCAAAATTTTCGCAATTCAAATTGTCTCGAAGGCGGGGAGGGCCACATTAGTCTGGTGTCGAGATGTCGTCGCACTTGGGTGTTCATCTCAGTTGTTAGGGATTTCGACTTCGGATGATACTCTGGCCGATAATGGACGCAATCCTGTAGCTTCATCCTTAGCCAGTCATTGCGTGTTAATAAATGTGTAACGGACAGTAATGTTACAATGCTGTTGCGAAATGTGAGGGTATCGCGGGAGTGCTCGGAAAGCGTGGATGCAGAATGGGTTCAGAAGTTTAGTGCAGAATGCTTACAACGATGAACTACGGGACGTCGTTGACGTCGTAATCGTCCTTGGGTTCATCCGTATTAATACCCATAGCCTGTAGACACACTGAAGTAACAATGTTCTGTCAATTGTTATCTCGTCGAAGAAGTGATGAGCCACGCACATATGCCTCCACAACACGCAAATACGTAGCACGGGCAACACCATGGATTCCGAAGTGAAGCTATGACACGGTCCTTATTAGTCGATGATATTGTAAAGGGCAACGAACGCACGAACCTCGACTAAAGCATACTCTCCGGAATGCGACGGTAAGGATGATCGCAGCTAAGGCAAAAACGACAAAAATAATGATGAGATCTACACATCATGCTTCAGTTAGTCAGATAGGCATCTAGGTCAATACATTTCTTACAAGTACGACTCTCAGTTGATGTAGTCCTAGCAGCAATCGAATTGTCGCCGCGTCGTAGTAATGAATGTATTGGTGACGGCTCGCTGATGCCGCTGAATTCCAAGGACAGTAGAACCAAAAATAGCAACGCCAGCGCAATTGAAAGTAAAATGAAAATGACGCGTCGGGAGTGACTGGGCACGGAGGACGCGTCTTGGTGCCGTTTCTCGGTGGGGCAACGCAACGACATCGCAGGTGAACTCAGGTATTCGCGCATCGCGCAGAAGAGCCTGAGAGGGGGAGAAAGTGGTTAAAAAGTCTATCGGGAACTTGAGATGTTATACCGGCGACCTTGTTCGTAACCCTGGATACGCGCAGCAGGAAGATTTGTTCGTCTTTTGATGGAACCGCATTTATTTGGACCTCAGATTTCCTTTTATAGCAATCAGATCAAGCCGTTCCGGAACCCGACCGTATATTCACGCAAGGGCTTGTAATTATGGCCACGTTCCTCGAGGATGAATCCGTCTAAAACTTTTCCCTGAAAGTTCAATAACACATTGGCGTCTCGCAGCATCGATAGAAAGAAGGCGTGACCGTTCCAAGTGAGGTGGCTTTGCCGCGTATGAGTGCATGGACACCCCCACCTCCTTCGGACGTATGGCATTAATCGGAATTTGTTAAACACGGAGTCAGGGCTCGGTCATTATGCATCTGCTGGAAATGACCGAACGATGCTTCCACAAATTTGCGACAGACACTTCCGCAGCGTGCTCGAACCACAGTTTACATCCTCTCACCCTTCATTACAGAGAATTATGCAAGGGACCCGAGTCGGAGGACGTGACCCTGGCAGGTTTGCAAATCATGCCAGGAACCGTGCCCCACGGGATAGCCTAGTGGCATAGTAACACAAAAGGTCTCTGTAGCATGACCGTACGAGCTTTGCGTATCGTCCGACCTGGTTGTCCAGGGTGGCAGGTTGGCGTGTACTCCTGTCGTCTCCCCGTTCCATCCCGTAGAAGCCTTCCGAAAGCCTTCGCAGAAGTGCGCAGTCGAGCAACCTAACCACGTGTACGTTCCATTTCGCAATAATACTTTTGCCGCCTCTCGAGCGCTATCACGGTCGTTTCTGCCACGTCAAAGAATTGATATGAGCGCGGAAATCGGCCGACAGTAGACGGATCAGGATTTTCTTCAGAGCCCATCGCGAGCCCATCGAACGACGCTCAGTTGACCAGGCAGTGCCCTCGAAAACTGGTTAGATAATCCTCCACGCCTTCGACAACGACCTAACTCTCGTCTCGATATCGTCCCGTGGTGGTTATACTGATTCAAACGCCGGCCGTGGACACTCAGCGACCGCGACATTCCTTCTTCTTCACGCGGCCCTACCAGGTGTGGTTTGGAATCGAAAAGCTCCGAGTCATGTACGGCCATCCAAGCCTTCACTTGCCAATCGCAAGGACGTGATGTGATGGGATGTGATCTCCCGGCAATCCTATGAGATGACGCAACAACAGAAACTAGTGCTAGCATCGTCCTTGGCAGAGTTGGCGTTACGCTCGGGTTCTTTTGGTGATGGGGGCCGGGAGGGTGCTGCGGTGTTCTTCTCCTTTACCAGTAATGTAGGCGGACACGGCCCGAGAGCAAGTTCCGTACATGTTCGAAGTGCCAATGAATCCCGACCATCCGATGACCGCGATATCGCTGTTGTCGAACTGGCGCAATTATCAATAACGCGCTCTTCATCGTGCGAAGCTACAACATCCGTATCCGCATGCTCGGTCAAATCGAAGACGCCTGGCGGGTGGGACAATGACAATGCTTCAATTGATGGGGGAAATGGTGAAGATGAAGATTGAGATGAAGCTGAAGATGGCTCAAGTGCTGTGCCACGGTGATCATCAACATCAGGTCCAGGTCCAGATTCGGTCCGAGTAGCTAAAGTAGCTGGATCGCCATGATGAAATGCGTTCGGAGGTGGGGCTGCGATTGTATCAATTGCATGGTGGACTGGATTCAAATGGCGGGAAGAGGTTGACTGCAATGATGGTGTGTTCTCCTCAGTCTCGACCAATCTTCTCGACGCGACCGTTCGTGAAAGGGTACTGGAACTGGGCTGTCGATCATCTGGATGAGTCACGGTATTCGCCTCCACCAGAGATTCAAATTGTGCGTTTGGAGATATATCGCACGGTCGCGATCCAACCAATTCGTTGGGTAACGACGCACGGGGACCCTCTGAATAACTCGTCCCACCACCACCCATACGACTTCCTTCGCTATAGTTGTTAGCCATAGTCATTGATGACGAAGCGATCGTGGGCTGGTACGATAAATCCATTCCTGACTCTGAATTCCGCAGGGTCAGCCACTGCGCAGTCGTGGTCGCAGCATCTTGCGATGGAATGTCTTGCAAGGAGGAGAGAGCGTCAGGGTAAGCGTCCTGCCCTGGGGCAGGGGTCGAGCTTGTCGCTTCACGTGGACAAGGATCGGGTTGCTTCAGCGTGTTGTGCGAGGAATCGTGCGTGCACGGCTCGATCGGTGCTATTATCTTGTCAGCTCCCACTGAAATCGAAGATGGTTGCGGTCGCGAACTCGTCCTCGTCCTCGACAACGGTATAGACGCCTTCGAAGACCACGTCAAACTTGACGAACCGGACGCTTCTTTCTGCACAGGTACAGATACATGTAATTGGACTGGGACAGAGTGGACTGGAGCGCATGCCTCTTCTGAGTTAGGGTGATCGGTATGCCTGAGACTGAGACTGTTCGTTGGATCTGAGTATGCAGTGGACGAGGGTGTCTTGAAGTCATGGTATTCAGAAGCAGAGGATACTGGAACTGGATCGCCGAAGACCGTGGTTGTATCCGGCGCGTCGAAGGACGGCGACTTGCTCCCTCGCGATGAACCAGATATTATGTCCGAAGGACTGCCAGTGTACACAGTGTACAGCTCCCAAGGCGACGTCGACGTTCTCCTCGGAGGAACTCTCGCACTGGTAGGCGATGATGCGTTTGGATTAGGATACGAGGGAGATCTGGAAGGGGTTCGTGAGTTCCCAAACGAGTCGAATCGCGATCCTGATGCCGCTTGGGAGCGGGAGCTTGGCGATATGGACTGTTCGCCAGACAAACGCGAGCGAGGGACGGCTCTTGAATTCGCCTGTGACACATCCTCAATTTTCAAGCAATATGACCGTTCACGGGAAACTTACCTCGGTAGACAAGACTGTGGGCTTCGTCGGCTTCCACGGATCCAAGGCATCTAACTGCGTCACGGTACCAGATGTCGTTGGCCCTTTAGCCACGGTTCGTACGCGATCTTTACGAAAGTATGCCGGTTCTGGGGATGGAGGAGGCGATATGTTTGGTGGTTGAAAGGTCGACCAGGAAGACATCGTGAGCGAGTTCAGAGATCATAGCGACACGACACATGAAATATGAGGAAACGCGCCGACGCGGCAAGGCTGCCTCATGGCCATATGGTGGATTGATACACGAGGGTTGGTACCGACTCAAACGCATCGATGTAAACGCAAGTCCTACTCGAGTATATCTAAACCAAAAGCACTTTCTGGCAACTTTTCGGTGTCGATTCGTCCTCACAAACTTGAAGGCGACTTTGACTGGAACTTCAAGTTGGGAGGTTGCCTCAGGCCGGACAAGAGATACTAAGCATCGATTTTCAACCCAGTTTTCCAGGTGCGGCGTGACAGAGGCAGTCGCAATGCTGCAATATGGAGCAGTGGTCTGTGAGGGAGCAAACGAGCAGTGTGAAGGCATCGGGCCGCCGACTCCGGGTCGGCGCTATTCCAAGTGACCGAGCCGACTGCTGCCGACGGACCTGCAGGTCTAGACTCCAGCTCATTCGTCTTCTACTCTAACCACTCCTAACTCAAAGAAACAGCTCTTGATAGCTCCATACCAAATGGAGGTCAGCAACATACAAACGGCTGCGCCATCCACGGCCATATGGCTAAGCTCCAGACAACTGGTAATGATCCGTGAGTGGTCTATATCATGTGTGAGAAGAACGTCATGCCTAAGACATCCACGCAAGGCGCACTGGATGAACCGTTTACCCCATTCCCGCCTTTATCTTGCTCTCTTTCACTCCTCGCATTCTGAACCCCATCCACACACTAATGCCATCTACCACCATCGACACCGACACTACACCGCATTTGTACGACGGCCGAACGGCAGGCTGCAAACTCCACATCCTCATCATCGGATGTGGTCTCGGAGGCCTAGCAGCCGCGCACACACTCGCGTCGTCCGGACACACCATCACCCTTCTTGAATCCGCACCCGCGCTGGGAGAAGTCGGCGCGGGCATCCAGGTATCTCCGAACGTCTCGCGCCTCCTCCGGCGATGGGGTTTGGGTGCGCAGCTCGCAGCAGCCGCAGTCCGTCCTGAAGCCATCGTATTCCGGCGCGCGCGCGACGGCGTCGTCGTAGGCTACACACGCTGGGGCGCGCAGATCGAGAAGAAGCACGGCGCGCCGTACCTGCACGTGCACCGCGCGGACTTCCACCAGATGCTCTGCACGCTCGCCACGCAGCACCCGAATGTGACTTTGCGCCTGAGCTCTACGGTCGTTAGCATCGACCCGGACTCGGAGAATCCGAGTGTGACGCTGGCGGGTGGGGAGGTGTTAAGGGGCGATTTGATCGTGGGTGCGGATGGCGTGAAGAGTATCGTGCGGCAGGTGGTGGTGGGGAGGCCGGATCGCGCGACGCCGACTGGCGACGCGGCGTACCGCGCTATTATATCGACGGAGTTTATGCTGAAGGATCCGGAGCTCAAGTCGTTCGTGGACGTCCCGGAGATGACTGCTTGGATGGGCCCTGGGAGGCATCTTATGGCGTATAATATCGTGAGTCGTCTTGCGTTCTTTCGTATAGTGAGGAATGCTGATTGACATGTCAAATGAAGAGAGCAAAGAAAGAATTTAACCTCGTGATGCTCCACCCCGACGACGGATCCGTCGAGTCATGGACCGCAGAGGGCAGCGCCGAGAAGATGCTAGCCGATTTCGCGGATTTCGAGCCACGGTACGCCATACCTTAACATACCATCCTCGTAACTTTGAAATCAAAGTCATATTGACTATTACTACGCAGCGTACGCAAACTCCTCTCGCAAGTAGGCTCGACGCTCAAATGGCGCCTCATGGACCGCTCGCCGCTCGATACGTGGGTCCACCCGTCTGGCCGTGTCGTTCTCCTGGGCGATTCGTGTCACCCTATGCTCGTGCGTCTTTCCCGTCGCTCCTAATTCGCAAGTGCATGAATTTATTAACGGAAACAATAGCCTTACCGCGCACAAGGCGCCGCAATGGCGCTCGAGGACGCCTCAGTCCTCGGCGCCGTCCTCTCGCACCTGCCCCCCTCCCCCTCCCACCACAAAAGCAACTCCAACCCATACATCCACCCTTTCCTCAACGCGTACCAATCCCTCCGGCACGCACGCGCAACAGCCACGCAAGCCTCGTCGCGCCTGAATCAGCACGTGTTCCATCTGGACTACGGGAAGGAGCAGGTGGGGCGGGACGAGGATATGCGGGATGCGATGCGGGAGGAGGTGAGGAGGGTGTTTAGGGTTGAGGGGGAGGGGGGGAGGGAGGTGTTGGCGCATTTGGAGGGGGATGTTGAGGGGGGGTGGGAGGGCCTTTTGGCGGTGGGGAAACCGACGATGGGGGAGAAGGGGGAGGTTAATGGCAACGGGCACGTAAATGGGGAAGAGAGGAACGGCGGGGAAGAAAGTGGGAGCGAGGGCAACGAGGGTAATGCGAACCAGTGGGCGGACGAAAGGAAGAACGTCGAACAGTTTTCGTATGATGCGGATGAGGCTGCGGAAAGGTGGTGGGCACAGGAGGGGGAGGTGCTTGTAAGGCGGGTTGATGAGGAGTTGAGGGCGGGGTTGGCGGGTGCGGGGACGACGACGTAAGGATGGAGTGGTTACTATACGAAGTTTACGTTGTGTACTTTATTTTACGGTACTGTATCAAGAAATTTTCGTGTAGGTGGAGATATGTTATGCCGTCGGACGTTGTGTGTTGGATGGGGCGGATTCAAAGTCCAAATCTATGATATGACAATGTCGTCTTCATTTTACCGAAATGCCTTATAGTGTACAGCGACTTTAATTCTCGCACCTTTCGTTAGCCTGTGAACTTCTCTTTCTCTGCCCGACCCCACCGGAAAATATTTGCAAAATACTTCAGTAGGCTTCTCACCAGCACGACTTTGGTTCGATTGATATTAACGGGGAGCAGTGGAACCTTGTCAATTTTAACTTTAAAGGGCGTCAATCTGTTAGCGTTCTAGTTTTCGGCGGAAAACACACGAGGGGGGTGTACTCCGCACCTCCCCAACGCCAGTAGCGCATATGCGAAATACATCTTCGACCTGTCTGGAGTCCTCGCGACATCCCCGCGACTATTAGTATCTAGTGGATGAATACTTGTATATTTATTCGACGAGTGCGCTTGGTCTCGTCGTCCTTTTGGTGCTTTCACACTCCTCAACCCGGCTCGCTATTAAATTCAACACAGTCCCCCTTCCCTGGTATCCACTGCAAGTTTCGAGCCAACAAAATTCAATGACACAATTGGTTCCGAATTCCGATTGTTCCGAATGTCACACCATATCGTGTGACGCTCCAATTTTCATACGCAGTACGACCCCCCATGAACGTTCACGAGCCTATCAACGCACAGTCTGTAATCGCGTTCAACGTCTTCCACCTCAATCGTATCGTCCAAGATTCCTCGGGGAGGAAGTTCGTCATGGGTCATGCTTATCACCGCTTTTCACCCCTACTTCTAGACTCATAGCCATATGGTGGATAGCCATATTGGCTGCGAGTCTACAAGCACTGCAAGTGTGACGAGAAGCCACGTCGCTCATTGGGCGGAGTGAGAATACTTGGCAGGTGGAACAAGCGTCGGAGTTTTGAGCGCAAACCACTTGGAATGGATACTCAAACTTCAGAATCAGAACACGGTTCACTTGCAAGTGGGACATGTCGTTTTTCTTACGCCCAATTTTGACGCATATTTTCGCGCCAGTAACTTGCGCGTTATCGGATATCAACTCCCCACACCACGACAAGCGCCGTCGCCACGCCACACATTCAGAGTGCTCACGAGCCAACGCTTCTACACCAAACTTGGCAATATTCACTAGGATGTGTCCCTGCTGCGTGTGCTCCTTCTCCCTTTCAGTTCTTCTGTCTGCCGCCTCACCCCCAGTGAACTGCCATCGCTATGGAGAGTGCTGTTCCGACGTCTCAGTCCATGCAAGCACCATTAAGCTGGAGGAATGAGATTAAGTACCATGACCTCGCCTCGAAAGCAATTGATCTCAATATTCACCCCGGAATCGGCTCTGTCTCCCAGCTTGATTCGGATTTCAGGAAGAAGTTATATTTCTCTGGTTCGCTCATACAACATGTTGTACGGAAGTCGGATGGCTCGTCACCTGAGGATGCCCGGTGGACAGATATGTGGGGTCAACTTTGCGGCGTAACCTTGTCACTGTGGGACTCTGAGGAGATTGAAGCAGCGAGTGGACGTGGGGAAGAAGTACATCCCACTGACATCAATATAATAAATGCCGTGAGCTCCAATCCCACTCTTCGCGTCACAAGGACTTTTCCATATATCATTTCCCCTCAGGTTGTGGAAGTGTACGGTTCAGTGACCACACCTGCAACAGCTACCACGCCGGCAAGGAATTTCCCCCAGGTGATAGCCTTGAATACGGCTGGCTCAAACTTTTTGCTCTTCTCCTGCCCCTCTTCTGCGGAATTAGTATCTTGGGTTAGTGCCATTAGGTTGGCCGCATGGGAAAAATCTCGACTGGAGGAAATTTACACTGGTCATCTTCTGAGATCGGCATCGTTCATCAGCCATAGAATGTGTATGTGTCTTCCGATTGTTGATCAGAAACCATTTTGATGAGCCACATCGTAGGGAAAGATCCTCTTTCTCCACTAGAGCGAGGTAGAATGGAGGGATGGGTGCACATTCGCCTCGCCGGTCACGTTGAATGGAAGCGCGTTTGGCTCGTTGTGCAAGGGGTCATATGTAATGCTTGTGGACACTCCCCTGCCGTTGGACGAAGCAAGCCACCCACTCCCACCGCATCCCTTTCGCTAACGACTATGCCATTCGTCGCTTTCTACGCATCTTCAGAACCTAAGGATACGAAAAGAGCCATGCTTACATTTACCGAGCTTACCCAAGCTTTCGCCGTGTATCGAGAAAACCCAGAAATGATTCCTCGGAGCTCACTGATTAAACTTGAGGGTACCATTGGAGAGGAAGATTTTGCTGGTGGGATGAAGGGTCGTGATGGGTGGGTATTAATTATGGTCGGGTTGGGCTCGAACCCAGAGGAGCAGAAGACAGGACCTGCCTTGAAATGGCTTACTGGTAGGTGTAATTGTGATCAAGGACGCTACACTTTTACACCATGGTGACAAGGAATCCATGATGCTTTCTGCATGTACGGTCGGCCGAATCGGTATGAATGGAATCCACGTAATCCAGAATCGTTCTTTTTTGCATATCCGTTTGGCCAGCACAGAGATGTAAGCTGCTCAATTGCGTACTTGTAACCTGACATAATATTTGGCAGAATCTCTTTCTATCGCGCGAATTGGGCGAGAACGACCCTAGAGAGGATCGTACATCGGCGATCAGCGCCGCCTTTAAATCTACAGTGATAAAACGACTGCAAGATCACACTCTGACGACCGGAACTGTGAAACCTTGGGAAGACCATGACCACTCGCCGCCGGCATCTGAAAGGTCTCATGTTGGATTAACCTTACCCGCGAAACGGTCGAATAGCCCAAAGTTGGTGGTAACAATCACTGAAGCGACGCAGCAGTCCGACAATCTCGGTGGGAAACACGAGCTGGTACGATAACAGACACAGTAAATAACTCATGACCACTGCAGGTCCATCATCACTGTCGAGGGTCGAGATAACTCCTCCGGATGGAACCGTGCCTCCGGCGTACTCGTATCATCCTCTCGACGGAACCGAGCCTCCGGCTTATCGTACGAATCCTATTTCTGCTGAAGAAATACAAGTTTCAAATGAATCAAGCATTAATATTACTGGCCAAGCGCCGTTTGGGGAAACGGAGGCTGTTGAAGTTCCTCGAGAAATCGACTTACGCTCGAGTCAAATCTACAGAAATAGAGTTATAGAAATGCTTGATATGTCTCTTGGACTCCAGTCAACCCTCGATAAATGGAATTATGTGAGAGATCGCATGAAACTGTGTCCGGTAAGTCACTGTGATTGGGAAGTTCGACCAATGACGAACGACAAACAGTTTTCAGTCCACTACTGGCTCAAGTTCTTCCAAGAACAAGGCAACTCCCGTGAATTTATGTCTTACGTGTATGAAGTTCCCCCCACTTGTTATAAGCGTTTCCTCATGTCATTTCTCAGGTACTGGTATGGGATGTCATTTCATTCCCAAGCCGAGGAATGGATGACTTGGGATCTCACGAAGAGCCTTGTACAAATCCAAAATACCATTCGAAAAATCTTACAAATGCACAAGAAATTGACGATTAACCCCTTGACGAAGGAAAGGCTAAAAGCTTCTCATCAATTCATTGTTGTGATTGAATCACCGTCGTTTTCAGTCCGCCTTATTTCTCCAGTGGTCTACCGTCCTTCAAGCTGCATTGGTGAATGATGTCGAGGACATGTGTGTCACTATAGCAAGAGTTATACGATCTAAGGATTGTGACAAGCTAATAGCATTGACCTTGGATGAACTACATGACATAATGCACATTGTTCAAATGGTAGGATGAAATCATCTGGGCTGTTATTTACACGGTTAATCGTCTCTCCAAACAGTTTATCGACGAGCGATGCATGTGGCGAATACAATTTGAACGATTCTTGAAGAAAATAGTTCGGACACGAGATATTCTCCCGCATTATCTGTTCATCCACGGTGTTCAAAAGGTTGGCAAAAATGCCATCCGTGGTGGGGGATTTGCAGATGTTTGGAGGGGGGAATTAGAAGGCAATCCGGTCGCTCTGAAAGTCCTTCGCATATTTGGTCCCGAAATGGAGTGTGCCAAGGTTTTTAAAGTAAGTCATCGAAATCGAGATAATTTCTGAGCTAAATTGAAATATAGGAGTTTTCGAAAGAGGCCATGATCTGGCGCCAATTTGATCATACTAATATCCTACCATTCCACGGCTGCTGCGGGGATATTTTCGCACCTCTTTATGCGTTCATTTCACCGTGGATGGAGAATGGTGATATGGTCTCGTTCCTGAAGCAAAATCCCCATACCGACCGGTTGACAATGGTGACTTTTACATTCATTGACAACTCCACGCGTACTAAGACGTTTCCAGATAAGGGGAGTGGCTTCAGGTCTTTGTTACCTTCATAACCTTCAGCCGCAGGTGGTTCATGGAGACTTGCGTGGTGTAAGTTTCAATAATTATGGTCACAATTTTGGCTCATATGCGACCGGAAGTCCAATGTGCTCATCGACAAATACAAACTACCACGAATTGCTGATTTCGGCCTTGCAAGAGTCGCAGATTCGCAAGCAGTTTCTCTCGAAACAATCTCTTACAATGGTGGAGGATCTTTGAGATGGCAAGCTCCAGAGCTTCTTTTGTCAAGCAAGGAGGTTACGGAAAGTGTGAACACCACGGAGAGAAGTGACGTGTATGCGTTCGGATGTCTATGTTTAGAAGTATTGTTCTGTCGTGATCTATGTGGGCATCTATTGACACATAACTTCAAGGTTTTCACTGACCGCCCACCATTCTGGGGTCTGAGCGAGTATGCGGTCATCGCCACTTTGCTACTCCACAATGAACGTCCTTCTCGGCCACCAGCGCCCGCTGCTGAACGTGGCCTTGACGACGAGATGTGGGACCTTATGAACCAATGCTGGGAAACCAGTAGATCAGAACGACCGCGCATGAAAGCTGTGTATGAACGAATACTACCATACACCCGGTGGGAGGAGGGACGGGACGACCGAGAACCATTCACATCAAATTTTATGCTGGACAGGCGCCGAATGTTCAATATCCCGGAAGAATGGTTCGAACCGGAGATTCAGCGCCATAGATTAGGCATCAAGCCGTTGGGAGCGTGATGAAGAAACGGATGGAATTTATGTCAGATCTGTTCACTGGCCATTGATCGAAACCCTGCCATACTGTACCCTCACCAACAACCTCACTTCGCAACTTCCACAGCTCCCGGTCTCCGAAATTATACCCCGCATACACCATGTCCACGTACGTGTGTATCGAAATGACTGGAGCTGGAAATGTCTGTGACTCCTCCGCCAATGCTCACTGACCAGTCAATAGTTGTTTGATTGTTATCCCGTTACCCGTTGGGTATTGGGTCCTAGATCCCCAATTTTCCCGTCTGCAAATCTGTTCAATGCTGTGTTGCCTTCCCTTGTCATCTCCCTTCCACTGCTAGCCCCTCCAAGGATATAATTTGGTGCGTTTCTGGCACGTCTTTGTGTTCTTTGCTAACATGTCTGCGGAACGAAGTCAATTCAAACCCATCTTCGGCAGCTAATCTACATCTCACCGTACTCTGTCCAATATGCTGTCCCAGTCCCGTTCAAAATAATTCATTGCACTACGAAAGTGATCAATGCTCCATGTATCGAGTCTCGCCAGACTGATGACTTTGTGACGTTTACGGTTTTTCTTCCATGTGGCCTTTTCATAGGATGTGTGAGTCCATAGAAGAGGCAATATATTAACGTCACCCGCCCTTCAATCTTCTCCACTTGAAGTCGACATGATTTCTGATTACTCGAGTGAAGAATCGCTGTTGTGACTGAAGCAATGCTTGCAATGTTTCTTATTAGCAAATTTCCTTTCCCAGCGTACTACTGACTATTCGATGTCCTCGAGCTCTTCTGATGCGTGACGTTAATTTAATTATTTCCCAATATGATGGGTACGTCCATCCCACCCGCGGTATGTGTCTTTCGTAGACCCAATTCTGTTGAAAGTCCACGTGCAAGCAACATCCGCATGCTTACGTGAGATTCGCCCAAATTTGACCAAAGGGCCTTTTTCTGTGGCGTTTCTTAAACGCGAAGACCATCCAACACTACTATCACGCCATGTCGTACTTCCAAGCGCCATACTCTCCGTACGACGCGACTGATAAATCAGGGTTAGAATAGCCTCTCGCCGCGACATGTGGCAATGCTCACCGAAACCCAGATTCTAGTACGTTTGAATAACTCCATCATCTGCATACGTTCGCAAACCCTGCGGGGACGCAGCTACAGAACAGTGTTGAACCAGCGATGGCCCATTATACTGACATCCGTGATCGATAACATCCACTGCACGAACCCAGTTCCGACGCAAAATGTCAACGACTCCCTCACCGTCGACGCAGACAACCTGGATGGGGATGCAAAAGAGCGTGCGGCGGAAGGGAAGCGCCTCCTTGAGCTTGTTAACAAGCTTAAGCGTGAGATCAGATGGGATGGGCCGCTGGTGTAGGTCTTCATTGCTCGCCCATCTCCAGATAACTGAGGCCACCAGGATGTGAAGACAACTCCCCGATGATGATGAACCCGGTGTCAAAGACTACAATTATGAACTGCGAAAATTGGCGGAGGAGGAGAAAGGGACGTGGTTTACTGCTCCATGGCTGTTCGCTGAGTTAGCCTGGGTCTTGGTTTATGCGTATCTTTTACTTTTCTGACGGGTATTTTGGTTGGATGGTCTTACTTCAGGTGTTATCTGTGTGTGTTATCCCTCGCCGAACGTTGACCAGATTCAATTTACGCAATTGACTCGTCGTATAGATACCGCCTCCTCCGCGCTTGGTTCGCCCAGACGAAACAGTGGCGCGATCATGACCCATTTCTTGTTTCGAAGGAGGAGTCGTTTAAAGGCAATGCTGACGCAGTGTTTGGTGAGTTTAGTCTCTTTCTCTGTAGTTCTTCCCCACCTACTCATTTCCAAGTCATTTTAATTCCACTTCGGTCGAACACTAACACGACATTGCTGCGGTTTAGAACTAGCGAGTATGATGCACAACCTTGAAGCTCGAAAAGACGAGCTCGACGGCGACCCCGGAAAGATCGGTATTTTGTTCAAGGAGATGATCCAACCTCACGCACGAGAATGCCCAACTGCAGAGCGTGGGTGATGGTTTTCACGCTGAACGGAAAGAGTTTCTGTTACGCGACGATAGCGACGCCGTGTGGTCACATTTGACAACTATGACCGATGGAAGGGTCGATTTCATTTTGGATAATTGTGAGAACACTTATTACTTTACCTTCCCAATACTCGCGGAAAACTAACATGAAAATGGTGATGGATTGATGAAGCTGGGTTCGAGGTTGGTTCTTTGGTTCGGTGAGGCTACGAAATCATGATTCGTTGGCGACAGCTTTACACAGACCTGGTCTTCGCCGATTTCTTGGTGACGTATACACCATATGTTTCCAAAGTTGTCTTTCAGTATGCTACCATATCATATCTGCCGTATGTTCAGATTTGACCACCTATCCAGTCCCAAAGCGATACCGTGGTTCGTATCGGATGTAACACCCCCGGACTTCAAGCGCATTTTCTCTTCCATCCTCTCTCCCTCATTCCATCCTCCACCTTCCCAAATTGCCCCAATCACCAACTCTCCCTCCGACCTCAATCACATGGTCACTCGCTGGCAAACCCACCTCTCCACTGGCGCCTTCTCCCTCTCCGTTTCACCTGACACAACTCTCGGCGTGTCCAACCCGAAAACCGACTTCTGGACGGCGCCGCATCCTTATTGGGATATGAAGCTAAGGGCAGCGGACTTGTTTGAGGAATTAAGTGGCAGTGGACTTGTTATTTTTAAGGTGAACTTGTTTTTTGAATGGTACTGTATGTGACTGTGGCGATGACTGATTGACTTCTCGGAATGACCAGGGTGATCTTAAGTAGGTGTATTTTCCAGGAAACGCACGACATGTAGCTAATCAGTTTGTTGTCACTTTTGATTAGCTATCGAAAGTGAGTTGCTCGAATATTGAAATTGTGATATTTGATCAAGTTGCATTTTCTATTTTTGGTAGGTTGACTGGGGATGTACGATGGCCCGTTTCTACGCCATTCGAAACAGCGAT
Source organism: Rickenella mellea (assembly GCA_004355085.1). Classification (NCBI taxonomy): domain Eukaryota; kingdom Fungi; phylum Basidiomycota; class Agaricomycetes; order Hymenochaetales; family Rickenellaceae; genus Rickenella; species Rickenella mellea. The sequence goes on along the minus strand of ML170170.1, from coordinate 526,292 downwards.
AGGTGCGTATTGTTTTTCGCAGATTTTCCCCGCCTTCCGGTCACATTGTTGGACGCACATTGAAAATTATATTTTGCAGGACCCTTATCTGGCGCCTTTCCAATCCTCAGTCTTCGAACGATCAAAGTAGACGTCGTAGTCGGCATCGATCAGGCAAAAGCCGATGCTTTAGACGCCAGCGGAGAGAAGTGGCGAGTGATTGGAAAGTGAGTTTCCACGCCGACCTACTGAAATACCCAATAGATCGGAATGTCTTGCAGATACGCCCTTGTTTCCTTTTGTCCGCGGGCTGCTTGATTTTGGAAGAAGCAATCTGGGAGGTATTGTTACAGTAAGAAAAATCAGGCCGGCTTGTCGAGGTGTGGTTGTTGGTGCCTCACCTGGCTGGCACAGTAAGGGGCGAATCGGTGTGCGGGAGTCTGTCATGGTAAGCTTTGGACGAGACCTTTTCGAGTTGGAGAAATTTCTTGTGTTACTACTTAGCCGTGGCGAGGGTGGACATCTGTTGAGGGTTTAACTCAGGTTGCATTGGAAGAAGTCGCCTTTTCCACTGAATTTTACACATGCGTGCTGCACGTTAAGCCTTTAGCTGGACCCAAGCGAGTAACACAGTAGGATCGGTTTGTTCAGTGGCTCAACGTTCTTATGTTGAGCCCCGTGCAGGGTAGACGTAAATATATACGTATGTTTCGCTGTGTCCAACTCCAAGTCAGATGTTGCGCACCCACTCTCAGTGGAGTGATAGCCAGGGTCCCAGTACAGTACGATAATCTCGTATGTCATTGTCCGGTATTCTCTCGAAGGATTGTTTCCCTGGCAATAGAATATGGACAGGGAAATGGTCTTTGGCTGACACAAGTTGCATTTACGTAAGGCACGCTGCTCTTCTATTTCTTTTCCGTCTTCAATCATCCCTGGAAAAAAGAATTGGACCCAGAATACTCGCCAGACACGTTGGCATACCACATTTATGCAGTTTCAAAATGTTATCGGCCAGGCAAAGAGACCACTGCTTTTCACCGCTTTACTTCGCCAAACTCGGCAATGTCCATGTGTCCGAGTCCGTCCACCAGTATTCCCTGTCAGCTGTAAAGCGAGCTTTCATTCTCCTTTTGCCGCTTCGCACGCAACGACCTATTGTTTAGTAGTGACCTGTTACGAAGTTTCAGTCCATGCAAGCACAATTGACCCGGGAAAAGGCCGTTAAGGATCATACAATGGGCGACCCAACAGCCATCGATCGACGTCTTCACCCGGAAATCCGCTCGTTGGTACAGCTTGATTCAGATCTGAGGAAGAAGATATATTTCTCTGGTCCACTCAAACGACACGTCGCTCGGAAACCAGATGGCTCGCCTTCTGAGAATAAGGAGTGGACGGACATGTGGGGTCAACTTGGTGGTGTAGTGTTGTCATTGTGGGACTCGAAGGAGATTGAAGCAGCAAGTGGGCGTGGAGAAGAGGTGCCTCCCACGTACATTAATGTAACAGATGCGGTGAGTTACAGTATCGCTCGGTGTGTCGCGGGAACCTTCATCATTTTCGATCAGTTTGTGCATGTGCTTGGTTCCGTGACGGTTCCTGCAACGGCCACCACACCGGCAAAAAAGTTCGCCCAAGTGATAACTTTGAATACAGCCGGCTCAAACCTGCTGCTTTTCTCGTGTCCCTCTCCAGCGGAAGTGGTCTCATGGGCTGCTGCCATTCGGATGGCCGCTTGGGAAAAGTCTCGACTGGAGGAAATTTATACTGGTCATATTCTGAGATTGGCATCGTTTGCCAGCCATAGTACATGTATGTGCCATTCGGTTGTTGTGGAAATATTCGGAGAACATTTGATGAACAGCAACATAGGGATGAATCCACCGTCTCCACTGCAGCGAGGTAGAATGGAGGGATGGGTGCGGATTCGCCTCGCCTGTCATGTTGAATGGAAACGCGTTTGGCTCGTAGTGCAAAGCAATATTGTTAGCGCCTCTAAGGACTCCTCTGCCGCAGGACAAAGGAAAAATCCTATGTCTATTCTCTTTCCGCGTACCCGGACTGCACCACCGTTGCCAACTAAGTCACAGCTCACTTTTTATTCGACTTCAAAACCTAAGGACACGAAAAAAGCCATACTCACATTCACGGACCTCACGCAAGCTTTCGCGGTGTATCCGGAAAAACCAGAACTGATCACTCGAAGTTCATTGATTAAACTTGAGGGTACTATCGGAGAGGAAGATTTCGCCGGTGAGATGAAGGGTCGCGAGGGATGGGTATTGGTTATGGTAGGATTGGGCTCGAACCCGGAGGAACAGAAGACTGGACATACATTAAAATGGCTCACTGGTGGGTGTAACACGATTTGAACCCTGATATTTTACATCATGGTGACTAGGAATCCATGATGCCTTTGGCATGTATGGTCGACCCAGTCGCTATGAATGGGATCCACGTAATGAGGAATCAGTCTTCTTTGTGTATCCGTTCGGTCCACATAGAGATGTGAGCGGCTCAATTGGATAGGCGTTACTTGACCTAATATCTTGGCAGAATCTCTTTCTATCGCGCGAATTAGGCGAGAACGACCCTAGAGAGGATCGTACATCAGTGATCCGGGACGCATTTAAAACTACCCTGATACACCGATTGCAAGGTCATGGTCTGACAGCAGAAACAGTGCAAGCCACGGAGGCCCACGACCCCCTTCCACCGATATCCGAAATGACCTTAGCCTCGCGGCCTTCAAATAACTTCAAGTTGCCAGAACCAATCACTGACAGGATACAATCCGAGAATCCCCGAGGTGGCACACCCGCTGGTAAGATAATGTGACTGTCGGACATAGCAAATAACTCATGAACGCCGTAGGTGTGTCATCGATGGGGGGAAATCCTCGCGGCGGAACCGAGCTTCCGCCATACTCGTATCATGATCATTATCTTGCGAAACCGCCTTCTGATGAAGAAATTCGAAGTGCACAAGAATCAAGTATTGCTGGCCAGAAGTCCCAGACGAGTGTCGAGGATGATGAACACAAATTCACTTTTGATCATATTTCCGGTATGGCTTTGTCGAAGGGATGACGTGGTTTAATTCTTTCTGACTCTTCAATAACTATAGGGGAATTTGACCCTCTGGCGTTAGCCAGACGGCCAGACGATGATTCAGAGGATCCTAAAAGACGGATGAATTCTGGGGACGTGGATTCACTTCGTCGTGTATGTCGTGGTAATATGTTTTTCGACAACAAGTGCTTTGCTAACCCGGTTGCTGGTCAAGGATTCATTTGGTGCCTCGGAAATGATGACAAGTATGTCACATGTTGATGGTGCTGGTGGCCATGCCATCCAGACATATGACGGACCCGTACATGACGTTGCGAAAACCGCTGACAGCCCCCGAGCATCGGCTGGCCTGAGCTGGAGCCAAATTTACAGAAACCGAGTCGTAGAGATGCTTGATAAGTCTCTCGGACTGCAGTCACCCCAAGATGCGTGGCGTGATGTGAGAGATCGCATGAAACTGTGTCCAGTGAGTCACCATTATTGACATCTTCGACCGTTATCGAACGAGGCACAGTTTTCAGTCCATTACTCGCTCAAATTCATCCAGGAACAGGGAAACTATCCCGAATTCTTGTCTCACGTGTATGGTCATTTCCTCCAATTTCACTTTTGCTCATGACATTTCTCAGGCATGGGTTGCAATTTTATTCTCAAGTCGAGGAATGGATGACTTGGGACCTCACGAAGAGTCTTGTCAGATACCGGGATATCATCGAAACGATCTTGGAATTGCATGAAAAACTGACAACATCCCGTTTGACTGAGGAAAGCTAAATTCTTATATTCACCTATTCACGATCTCGGACTAAGAATATTTCGCAGACCAAATTTCTCCAGTGGTCGACAGTCTTTCGAGCTGCAATCGTAAATGATGTTGACGACATGTGTGCCACTTTACCAACAGCTACGCGTTCTGGGAAGTGCGAAAGCCTAATAACATTAAACTTGGATGAACTTCATGAGATAATGAATGTCGTTCAAATGGTAAGACAAGCTCACCTGGAATCAGAACCACATAAACAAATTCCGCACAGTTCGTTGACGAGCGGTGCATATTCCGAACACAATTTGAACGATTCTTGAAGAAAGTAGTTCGGACACGAGATATTCTTCCGCCATATCTGTTTATACCTGGTGTTCAAAAGATCGGCACAAATGCCGTTGGTGGTGGGGGATTCGCGGATGTCTGGAGAGGTGAATTAGAAGGCAAACCCGTGGCCCTGAAAGTCCTGCGCATATTTGGTCCTCAAACGGAATGTGCCAAGATTTTTAAAGTGCGTCGTCATAACCGTACGAAATCTTAATAATCCATGAGCTAAATTGAAACTGTAGGAATTTTCCAAAGAGGCCATGATCTGGCGTCAATTTGATCATCCTAATATTCTGCCGTTCCATGGCTGTTGCAGGGATCTTTTTACGCCACTTTATGCGTTCATTTCACCATGGATGGAGAATGGAGATATGGTATCATTCCTGAAGCAGAATCCCAACGCCGACCGCTTAGCAATGGTGAATTATATGTTCATTGATGATCCTCGCCCATTGACACATTTTCCAGGTAAGGGGTGTAGCGTCAGGTCTATGTTACCTTCATAACCTTCGACCGCAAGTAATTCATGGAGACTTGCGTGGCGTAAGTTCCAAAACTACGCAATTACATTTTGCTTATTACATCCGCAAGTCAAATGTTCTCATCGACGAAAACAAGCTACCGCGAATTGCTGATTTCGGCCTCGCAACAGTGGCAGATACACAAGCAATTTCTCTCGCAACTGTTTCTTATAATGGTAAAGGATCTCTGAGATGGCAAGCTCCAGAGCTCCTTTCGTTTAGCAAGGAGGCTACGGAAAGTGTGAAAACTACGGACGGAAGTGACGTGTATGCGTTTGCATGTCTATGCCTTGAGGTAATTTTTATTTGTCCCAACCTATGTGGGCATAGGTTGACGGAAGTTGAAGGTTTTCACTGACCGGCCTCCGTTTTCGGGTCTGAGTGATGGAACTGTAATCGCAGCGTTACTAATCCACGACGAACGTCCTGCTCGCCCACTGGCTCCTGCTGCTGAACGTGGTCTTGACGACGAGATGTGGGACCTTATGCAGAATTGCTGGGCAACCCGAAGATCAGAACGACCACGCATGAAAGCCGTGTATGAACGGATACGACCATATACCCCTTCGGAGGACCGAAGGGATGACCGAGAACCATTCACATCGCAAGCTACCTCGGACAGGCGTCGAGTATTCGATCTCCCGGAAGAATGCTTCAAACCAGAGATTCAGCGTTACAGATTGGGCGTCAAGCCATCCGATCTGTCGTGATGTTGACAGATGGGCAATATTTTGGTGTAAATATCTGTCAGATTATTTAGCCATTGTTCGAAAAGTCTGCCTTCTCGTCGACAAGATATGATGATGGGCTGTATATAGGGTTGTTGCGTCACGGAACACGTGATACCGTCACATCGTGTCTGGGTTTACGCGGCCTGTTTAAGTTTTCGGTCAACGATCACCACGCAATACTGGACTCTTCCTATGCTCACAGCTCTGCACCAGGAACACAGGAGCTGATGAACCACCTTGGAAGCGCCTGGCTGGTGTAGTCATATCTCCGTGGACACTCCGGTCGCCTTCGGATTACGTCTTCGCGCACTCATTGTAATTAGTCGATACTATTTGTCGGTTTCTAGCAGTATACCAATGGCGGCCCATGTCACTATGTGTATGGCAGGACATTATTCATACGCTTCCCTCATCGAATTATGACACTAGGAATTTTTTTACGTTTTCGTCGGGGAATTGACCTCGTTCCTCAACCCCACGCAGTACATTCCAACGCGGGGGGAGGGTATCAAGACAGGAATTTCAGGTGACATTAGTCTATCACATGATCACGCATGAAAAACTAACGTGTTACATCCCCGTTCGATAATACAACTGAATATCAGTCAAACGCTGAATAACTTCTGGAAATGGAACAGCTGTAATCTGTGTTCTCCCCAGTAAGTTACCACTCTACCAACATATTCTTCATTGCTTATCATGACTCATTATGACTTATGTTTACAGGTCAATCAGGCAGTTATGATATCGATGCATCATTCTTGATCAGATAACCCTTTACCGTCGTTCAACGATAAGGCGATTTGACTCAAATCCTTTCATGACAGGATATGAAACCTATACTCCGTTGAATTGCACAGCCATTCATGACTGGGAATGTATCTTGGCTCATTGCTCTTCCCCCGATGCTCATTTTTCTGATTTTCTGCGGTTTGATGGTGACGTGCACCTTTGCCGCATTAACTCCTCAATTTTCCGTTCTGGAAGCCATTTTCAAAATGTCCGACTAAGTAACCGTACTGGCGGTCCATTGCTCTTCGATACGCTTAATCAAATCACCGCTTCTCCGGAATCGCCACGGACCGCTGTACCCAAAGATTTGAAATCAAATATCGTTGTTACTTTTCAGAAGCTGGTCAATTTACGTGTTCGCTGCACGCTGGCAAACTGTTCATGTGTCTTCGAACCTTCATCAACAAGCTACTTCGAAAACCGTCTGTACTGTATGGCAATAAATCGAAGGCATTCAAAGCAAATACCTCAATCTGTTCTACCGGGGGCATCATGCTGCTCATGCATTGCGTTCATTTCCGTTCACGAGCCTCACGCTAGCTATCGTGTTCAGAGCATTGTTTGGACGGAAGCAAATACTGATATAGTTCCGTTGCATTGGTTCAGACGACATCCTCGGATATTGCCCAACGACCTCGACACCTACAAGACTCTAACTACATGTCTGTCATGGGCAATAATACGTAATGAATTCTCTGTGCTCTCTGTGGCCCATTTTACGTCTTCCGTCTGGTTTCGCGATATTTTTTGACCGGTATGGATTTATCGGTGCTCTTCGGGTGCAATGCATCATTTCTGAACGGACACTTCACTATTGTGGCGCTCCCGATCACCTCATTTAGTCCGATGATGGCAATTTCCGAACGATTCCTCTTGAAAGCGCACATCCACGTAAAACTAAACGAATCCCCTCTAAATTTTCCGTCTGCCCTTGCCAAATTCTCTCAATGATGTCTGATCGATTTCATCGATGGGCTTCGTTAAGTCGGTGGTTTATTACGTTCTAGTGATGCTCTGCAGACAGCGTGTCTGTGAACTTGTGGTTTTTAAACTCTCCAAACGCACGCTCAGGGTGCGTGCCGAAGTCCATGATAGCTTCAAATGTGTGTTCTGACACTTTTATTATGCCCGCGAGAGTTTTTCTCGAGACATTAGGTTAATCAGACAATTCGAACGATCTCAACGCTTTGATGGACGCGTCCATCGTGTTGATCCTAACTTCGACCCTCTCCTGCGTCAATACCGATGCCACAAAATTTCTGCCTGAACTGAGATCGCCAAGGTGTTAAACTTGCTCCGTCCACATGCACCGCTCTATTTCCTCTACTACCCGTGTACAAATGCGGTGAATTTGGACTCATGAGCTTTGAATCCAATGTGGGCAAGGCGTGGGTCCCTCGTTCTCGGATGGGAAGACTTTATTTGGCATTCATGAAATGAACAGGTTCAACGTGCGTTGACACTAGCTGCGAAAGGACCTCCGAGTAAATCCGTTCTCTTTGGGACATTTTCTGTCGCCGCCACGGTAGCCACCGGGCACCTTCTTGTAGCTGGCGGCAAAATCCGGACTTTCTTCTTCGCCATATCGGTGCCAATCAACGTGGCGCCGACGCTCCTGCCAGACCCACGCAATAAACCCCGCACTTGTATTTCCCCAGCTCTACGAAAATCGGGCAGCGTTCAGGCATGCAATTTATCAGCGTCCACAAAGTGTGCGATAAGTAAATATTCTACCTTTTGCCAGTCACGATGATTATCATTCGACTGACCAGCGCTTTGAGATCTCTACTGGTCCTTCTAATACTGAATGTCTCACCCGGCAAAATTTCGCAAATCGCTGGGGCGATCCAGGCTATGGAATAAAGACCCCGCACGGCATCATACCTTCCTCACCCCGCACCCGATGCGATCTGGGACACACTTTTGCGTCCGTCGAAGTACTGCTTCTTTGGCCTGGTCCTCAGTTTCTCAGGCAGCTTTTATTGACTTCCGATAAGCTACCACGTCTACTAGGCATTGTGCCGAGATTCTTTTCGTCGGCCGAGATATTCATGGTGACATTGTCGTCTGTCGGTGTTCAAATCCTCACTCACTACCCTTCAACATTCATCTGGCGCATTGTATCTCCCTGGACCACTCTGGACCACTCGTTTTCATGCGTCCGTTACCTCGTTATGTACAAACTCTGAGAATTAACTTGTCTCCTGCCAAAATCAGGCTGCGATCTCCTCCCAGGCCGAGCGTCATAAGCATATCTTTGTACGTAAACGCCTGATCTATGAGCTTCGTCGCGTCCGTCTCGCCGAGGATATTGTGGTCTGCCCGGTGCAGGTGAGTGTGACCCCGAACTTTACCTGACGTTCATCACTGACTCCGAATATGTGTGTGAGCAACTGCGTTCCTTCTGGCAGATTTTGAAACGACCGAATTGTGGTACGACATATGCATGTTTGAGCAAACGAACTCGGAAGACGCATTCCGTCGGCGGAGAACGAGTGTGTCGATGTCTATGGCGTGATCATCGGCATTTATGATGAAGAGCGACATAGACCACACAGCCAAAACACGAGGTTCTTTCTTAGCTCCTCTAGCAAATTTCGAAGTCTTTTCAGCTCGGTGAAGCGCGGAGGACGCGAGAGTGAATCTCTTCTTTCTTACGACAACATTGAATCGTAAGATTGAACTTGGTAACTTCGCATTCAAACTGTGGTTTCTACCCCACCGACCCTGATGCTAGACGGCAATACGCTATCAGCTATTACATTTACACCAATATCGATGTGAGCGCCGCTGAGATCAATGGTGGCAACCCTGCCATACAATTCAATCTACTAATAGGGTTGAAGACGCGTGTATGCAGGGTCGACGGAGGTGGTGTTCTATCTCATTGCTGGCGGAAGGCCGGAGGTCAACATTGGAAAGAAGACGCATAAATTTGTGCAGACGGATCCGCCACTCACACCTAAAGCAATCATGTGGTCGCTGATCGAAAGAAGGCTTTACTCAGTCTGTCATCGATCGTACCAAATTTCTTCAGAGATTATTCCACGAAAGGACACCGGTGTAGTTCTGAGCTGAAAGAGGATCGCCTTGTGTAGGTCCAAGTCCTCGTTGTGATTGATCTTCAAGGACTATAACTAATTAGTGTTTGTGGTGTCATACGGATCATGGAAAGCTCCCGCATCGAGGAGTGCATGCAGGAAATCAAACTGTTGTATTTCGGTTTTTGGGTTCTGACTTTGACCAAAGGGAAAACGGCGGACATGGCTCTACAGCCATATCTGATTGTGATTATTCTTACCGGACTAGCCGGACTCTAGGCCCACTCCGTGTTATTGGCGGCTCGTGAGGGCTCCTATCATCCCATCAGGTGAGAGCAGATCGGAAGTGTTCCTAGGCCACGAGTCGAAGTCACCCTTTTTTGTAATCTCAAGGTATCCCCTGACGCAAGCCACAACTACCAAACCGAGCGCGCATGTTCTCACTTGGAAGTTGTTCGATCTGAGATAAATGAGTTCTTCTGGATTAGCACGCATTGCCGCAACGGATGGGCATGCAGAAATGTCGAGTATAAATACAGGGAGTGAACACCCCAGCTCTTCAAGTGCTTTTCACCGCCTCTCGCATTCCACCAACACCCCAAGACCGGTAAGCTTCCACCAGTGACATTGTGGGAATATCTCAAACTCTAACGTGCCGGCCGTTCAACCTTCTTCTTCCGCGACGATTTCGTCTACGCCACCATGTCGTTCCTACGAAGATTTTTGTCCTCTGCTTCACCAGCTCCTACATCAATGTTCGTGGCATTGTTAACTCTGGAAGGTACACTCACTTACACGTCGATACCAGGGCCAACGTTTTCGTACGTAACCGAAGCAGCCCAACTTGTCTTTCTCGTCCTCATCTACTCTCCAGTTCGATATCTCAATCGCCGACAAGCCAAAGGGCCGCATCGGTATTTCAGGCGTTTCATTTGCTTCGTGCGACCCTGATCCGTTTGAAACCAGTTTTCAAACTCTACGATGATGTCGTACCCAAAACCGCTCGCAACTTTCGAGAACTAGCAACTGGTCAGAACGGATATGGCTATGCAAACAGCTCCTTCCATCGCGTTATCCCTAAAGTGAGTATAACCTTCTGCAACCATTTTAACGGTACTGAGAGTACCGCAGTTCATGCTTCAAGGCGGCGATTTCACCCGTGGAAACGGGACGGGCGGAAAGTCGATATATGGCGAGAAGTTTGCAGGTAAGGTTGAATGTCATGCCGATCATCCGATACTGGGTCTGAAAGGACTTTTCAGATGAGAACTTCAAGCTGAGGCACACCAAGCCTGGCCTCCTCTCCATGGCCAATGCTGGCCCCAACACGAACGGCTCTCAGGTGCGTCGAATGACGAAACATTATGTTGTCTCCCGTAACTCACGCCTCTCGTAGTTCTTCATCACGACGGTAGTAACGGCGTGGCTGGATAGCAAGCACGTAGTGTTCGGAGAAGTTGTCGAAGGAATGGATCTCGTGACGACGATCGAGAGCTACGGTACAGACGCAGGAAAGCCCAAGGCCAAAATCACCATCACCAACTCCGGTACCGTCTAAGCTAATTCCGCATTCGTTCGAAGGCCCTCACACATATCACACCCCCAAAATGCGCATTCCGCTATTACCGTGTCGTTCTTCTCTCCGTTATACATACAGGTCGTCTTTGTTGGACACGTCGGACCGTTTCTTGTTACATACAACCTTCCCTGTTCTATCTTTTTGTTCTGTTCTCTCTCACTATCTCGTACCTCGCGCCCTTTCTTCCGGGGCGATCGCAAAGTAATTCTAACGTTCAAAGTCGCTCTTCGCTGTCCAGCTTACGACAGCGCAGATCCTCCATAACAGGTGGTACCCGGATATCTCGGAACCCTGACCTGGCTATTCTCACTTCACTCTCACGAGGTGAAAAGAGGGTTGCGAGCACAGTGACTCTGCAAATAAGTGTGCCTGCACATTGTAGCACGTGTGCATCTGTGTGGGTAGGATCCACTAATCCAAGCGTCCTTCAGCTTCTCGATAGGTGGCGGGGAATGGATGATACGCAGATGGATAATCCAATGTTCAGCATGAAAAAACATTTAAGCTAGCGCTCATCCCTAACGTCAGCGTTCACATCGCAATCTAACTTCTCTCTCACAAGACGGGCATTTTCACGGGCTTGGCAGTAGGCCCTTAGTAAAGGGCCTAGGCGGGTTCTTCAGATTGCGCCGTCGATCTGAATACGCCAATCTCCACAATTCTCGACGATGGCGGTGTGCTCTCCCCGCATCGGGATCTGAGCTGCGCTGTGCCTATCTTTTTAAAGCAGACTGCATGTATATGCCCCATTCCGTTTTCGCTGGATCGCGCTCGTACGTCGCATTTAGCATATGCAATGGAGTTGAAGACGGTAAGTGCCGCGGGAATGGGGCGAAAATTCACGCAGGAGCTTCATACTATGGCGGTTGTCGAAGAATGGGGTTTCTCCGCTTTGTACGTTAGATTCACAGTGTCCACGCACCCGGATGGTGGTGGAGTAATATACACGCCGCGCATTCCCGGACCTTTGAGGGCGGGACTGCAGTACATGTGACTTTCGGATCCGGAAGATGAAAACACGCAGCGCATGGGCCAAGATGGCCAGGCGCGGAGTAGTGGCGCGGCATGGCGCAAGTGCACAATAATAAGCGAAATATTATCCGATTAATATTGTAAATCTGAGTGCATGATCACAACGCAAGGCACATATGTCAAGTCACGAAAATTCCTCCACAAGGAAGAGAAGAAACGTAGAAGAAATAATTCGACATCGTTACAAGAAGGGAGAAAACGCCGCTTTCCAGGCGTTTTTTCCATCCGTCTCAATGACATCCTAAATCAGGCAAAGAACATCGGATAAAACACACCGTGATTTAATTTCTGAATAACTTACCCCATGGCAAGGAATGATCCTATCGAAGTCCCACTCCGCCACGGCAGACGCATCTCGTTTCGTCTCCACCTTATTCGTCGATGTAAAGCGGGTGAGCCAAGGGTGCAGCCACGAATGCGGGCCGAGGCTACCGATGAGTGGCACCCGCGATTTGTCCTTTGACTTTGAATATTGTTCCTTGCCAGGGAGGTTGAAGACTAGATCTGCTTCGATGAGGGTGCGAGATGGTTTGTGCAGGAATGCAATTTCTTTGTTTTGATGGCCGGAGAAGAGGCGGGCTTCGATATCATTTTCGTACCCGTGTTGCGGGGAAGTTGCAGAAGTTGGTTCGAATACTGGGACGAGTCTGAAATAGCTGTAGTGATATAATGGATGATACACACCACCAGTGAACTTCAGTGTGCTTCCTTGTTTTGCGAGCTTCTCTGGAAGACCCGGAGGACCGTATACTTTTGCCTCCGGATACTCAGTCGCGTATTCCGCGAGGTAAAGGTTGTGCACGAGATCAGGTGCAACGAGATATCTGAGATGTATCGCGCATAAGTTGTACGTCATCTACGACAACACGAAGTGTCTCACTTTACGGGCCCAATGCTGCTGATGGTGCTTTTCGTTTCTGGGCTCAGGGGTGTTGAAACAAGGATCCAGACATCGCCAGATGTGAGTTTGATTGCAGTTGAACGTCCGCCAAATGGTAGGAAGTTCGCGCGAAGAAATGGTCTGGTAGCGTAAGATAAGATAACACAATGACGTCAAGTGAATATTCACTGACTTGGAGAACGTCCAGACATTCGTTGTCACCTGTTCACTTGTAAGCTCGAATAACGTGTATTGGTCAATGCTACTTGCCTCTCGAGCGACAATGTCGGCCATGGCGGTAGGTGGAAGAAGAACGGAATAGAGGCAGCAATTGCAAGGGCTCTTATAAATTAGTGATGCAATGGAAACGGATCGGATATCGGAAAGGTTTTGGCGCGACTTGGTAATGACCACTTGGTAAGGCTTCCACGGTTCAGCCTCACCGACGCCGAACACCGGAAGGCGTTTCTAATGGTGCGATGGCGTAGTAGGGTCGAAAAATTCCGAGAAATCTAGAGTTGCTTCTTTTCCGATGCATTTCCACATTGGAAATTTGGCACATCCAAGAACTCCAATTGCGTCGCCAACATCAAGGTTCGACCAAATATCGTGGTCTGGACCGAATGTTGGACCATGAATAGTGTCAAAAACAATTTTTTTGATTGGGTTGTAGTGGCTTGTCCATTGCAACAAAGCTCCATCCTCACCGACCTTGACACGCCACCTGTTCTTTCCGTCATCATAAGTCAGACTGCAATCCTCCCCGATCGCCGGAGAGAGCACTGCAACGTCGAACCAACTCCAACATCTAGCTTCCGGACGACTAACCAATCCTTGATGCTTCGAGATCGTCGTCAACCTAACAGTGGCCAATTTCACCACCATTTGGTAGGTGAGCGGTGGTTTCGCAAACCAGATTTTCTCCACCTTCTCCGAATGTGACGCGACTTCTAACGGTCCGTGGAACTTGACCAAGAACTCTGGTGAAGGCCTGGTAAAATTTTCTAAGCGCATAATATGTTTGACGAGCTCCGCGGGCAAGGCGGGTCGGTTTGGTGATCCAGCTGGAGAGAACATGCCAGCGAACGGTAAAAGATCAGGTTATTCACAGTGTCCTCTGATTCTTTGTTGTCCCGGGCGTTCTGGGTATCTCAATTTAGTAAACTACACGCTGATGAACTAGATACCCACCGCCCCAGAGGATACGGCGGATCCCATCTAGTGAACTGGAAGATGGAGAGCAATATAGTCGAGTAAGCGAATTCCCTTATTTGGGTGGATGAGTGCATAAAAATAAACGCGCGTGTCAATCGTGATACCATTAAAAATGTAAATGACATTGAAAACATTATGATATAGATTACAGTATGTACCGCCCGAATACACTTTGGAAAGAAGAGTGGCGTAAATCCCGCGAGGTTCCTCAGGTGCACACAGGGTCAACGATAAACTATCATTTCCCCACCTTAAACAGTAGGGGTGGTGTGGTCAGACGACGGAGGGTCAAGCAATGACGATGTGGTAGGGTCGAAGAATTCTAAAAAATCCAGATTGGCTTCTGTCCCAATGCACCTCCAACCTGGAAATTCTGCACACCCAATAACCCCAATGGCGTCGCCAACGTCAATGTTCCGCCAAATATCGTGGTCTGGTCCGAAAGATTGACCATGGATGGTGTCGAGATCAACCCCATGAATTGGGTTGTAGTGGCTCATCCAACGCAACGATGCACCATCCTCACCGACCTTGACACGCCACCTTCTCTCTCCGTCATAATACGATGAATTGCAATCCTCGATCGCAGGAGAGAGCACTGCAACGTCAAACCAACTCCAACATCCGTCTTTAGGATTACTGACCCATCCTTGATGCTTCGAGAGAGTCGTCAGCCGGACGGCGGCCAGCTTCGCAAGCGTTTGGCGGGTAATCGGCGGAGTCGCGAACCACACTTTCTCCACCTGCTCCCCACTTGATGTGACTTTTAACGGCCCATGAAACTTGACCACGAACTCAGGTGAATGCTTGGTAAAATTTGCTAGGCGCATAATGTATTTGACGAGCTCCACAGGTAAGGCGGGTCGGTTGCCAGTGGGTGAACCAGCCTGGAGAGAACACGCGAGTAAATGGTAGAAGGGTAGTCCATCCACCATCTCTTCACCAGATTCTCCGATGTCCTGATCGTGTATATTTAAGAAAGCAATCCGCAGGAGCTGGGTACTCACCGCCTTGGATGGCATGGTGGAAAGATAGGATCCCATCTGGTGAGGGATGAGGGTACTGGAGGGACGTGGTCATATCTCACGTAAGCAGCCCGAACGCTTCTCAGCTCTTGCTTCACGAGCTTAGTATTATTACGCCATTATTACTAATAGCCTATACTGTATGTCTGTGAGCTCGGGACCTATCCCTCTGAGGGAATATGAGACCGATCGCCAAGACTCAGAATCGCATGGAAAATTTATAAATAATCGTCAAATGTCATATTTTATCTTGCGGAATTTGGTATCCAGGCATTCTTGGAGAATTCTTTGAATGGTCTGCCATGGTGTTTGAAAAATATACGGCAGTAGGACTATGACAATACCTAAGCTACATGCACTTTCAATTGTTGGACCTGAGGATCCAGGCAATAACTGGGCAACACGAATATTTCAAGCTTTTCCAAGATGAAATCATGCGCCGGTGGTTGCTGTTCCTCAGTTGGGCGATTGCCACTGTCCGACAACATTCTGACGACATCTGAAATGGCCAAACGTTCGGCGGGGTCTTGCTTCCAACAATTTTCCATAAGTTTCCAAATGTCGTCATTGAGACCACGGCCCATGGCAACTCCTCTTGGGCGATCGGGACGTCCGCCTTTTATAACTTTGAGCATAGCACTTACTTCAGTGTAACCCGGGGCGGGGAAAGGCGACTGATCTGTGAAGATCTACACGGTGATATCAGTAAGTCGTGTTGTAAATGACGCCATAAAATATCACTGACCTCGATGCACACACAAGCAAACGCGTATACATCGGACTCCGGAGTGGGCCAATGGTCTTCGTGGAAGAGCTCTGGGGCTTTCCACATCGAGGTGCCCTGCCCACTATATTCCGTGACGGTGGCTGTAAATTTTCCCGAAGCTTTCAGGCGTGTAAGTCCGAAGTCAGCGATTCGTGGTTGAAGATTTCCGTCGATTAGTACATTTGACTGAGAGTGATGTCAGTACTCAGCCAGGAATGTGTAAAACATGCATACTCCTCGTATATCACCATGGACGACTTGCTTCTCATTATGCAGGTACGAGATGCCGGAAGCGACTCCATAAATCTACTCGATGTGTTAGCTAGCAGTTTACGGTCTGTCTCGTCGCATTGTGATTCATTACCAGCAGAATTCGATTGGTATCTGGGTGCTTTTCCAAATACGTCATCATATCTCCGTTTTCCATCCAGGGCGATATCAACGCGTAACGAGGAGCGAACAAGTCTTTGCAGCATCCGTAAAACGATACCACGTTTCTATGCTTCAGCTGGCGCCATACGATGGCTTCCTTGGCTATATCCTGTATTATCATCGAGGAGTGAGAAATATGCCAATGCGTATTGAAATACCTTGAATGCATTGGATTTAATGTCGCCAGTAAATAATCGAAGCTCCTTCAACGCAACAACCTTATCTTGGATACTTCCCTTCCAAACATCGGCGTACCCTCCCGCAGCGACGGGGTTCGGTTGTAGTTTCTGCGCTCCATCAACAAAAAGATAGTTCGGCAGGATTCCCCGATTTCGAACAATTTTCCACAGCAGTTCCTCCAGTTGGTGATGGTTTGGACACTTTTCATCCACAAACTGCGCCAGTTTGTGAGCGATGAACCGTCAGAAGAGAACTAGTTTACCGATTGGATTATTTCCATTGCATGCGCAAGCTCGTTATCATTGAGCGCCAGGACATTCCGGAATTCTGGCCGTACGGCAGCTTTGGAAATTGAAAGGGACATGTCAACGCGGTCGTTCACTAAAGCTGCCTTTAACACGATGGGCCACTGTCCAAAAGAACACTGTTCGGACGTCAGCAAGGGTCCAAATAAACAGGATTGGCGCATACCATTTCGACTTCGTTGAGCATCTTCAAGATAACATCACGAATTTCACCGTGTTTTACGAGGGTGGTCACAAAGTCCCAACCCGCCCAAATTTTCAAATGCGAGGCGATACTTCCTTGGGAACTGCGTGAATCCGCTCAATGAGAAATCGCGAGACGACAGGAAAAATCATGGCACCTTGTCTGCATTCCCGACTCACTCAGGAAGACAGTGAGATAATACAGAGAGAACTGCCAATTTTTGAGCACATGACAAATACAAGTTTCGTTTTTGTACTAACCGGGTAGAGGTTCATGGTTCCTTTTAGATGATCAAACTCGGATTGACTCGATGAGACACCCCGTGCATTGTCCAAAGTCTGGAATACAGTCTTTCGAAAGTTTTGGATGGTGGAATCGATTGAAACGGCATCATCCTCAATGGCTGGAGTATTCACGGGATTTCCATGCAATGTCTTGCTCGAAGTAAACAATCACATTAGCCAGAATTACACCAATGTGATAAAACCATGCACCGTAGTCGGAGTAGCACCATGCAGAGGCAAAGTGGATCTCCCTATTTTACCCGGTGAATGAGCCGTATTTAGTGTCGCGAACATAATCAACTGACCAAAATCCGATAAAGGCATTCGTTGGTTTGCTGTGAGATCTGGAATGGATGTCGCATCCTCCATTTCGACATCAGGCTGCTCGGTGACTTGGAGAGTAGTGTGAAATAGAGTGAATAAGGTACGGATGGACGTGAACGAGCACCTCGTGAGTCATCCGGTCGCTGATTGGCTGTTGCAGCTTTGAAGACGGGTTGGGGAATTGTGTCTGCAGCTGTCGGACGCGCACCGGGTGCATTCGGTGAAGTAGGATTGTACTCTTCTAATCGCCAATGGCTCTGAGCCGTCATCGGATTTTTGCTGAGGACTATCTGGATCCCAAATTTCCTATATATATTCCAGAATTGCACTACTAGAACTTACTGGCGTTCCTATTTCTTCATCTTCGAGGTTCCAAAAAAGTTGTACCGATGAGGGAGAAATTCTTCAGACACGTAGTCAGTAGATGACTATTAGAGCAAGGATGAATCTGTGTACACGAAGTGGGTTTTCTTCGCTGTTTGTTGGATGGCCCATTGTTGGCGAGTGGAACTGGATGAGACTACCTCGCGCTCCTTGGCGTATACGGGGCAAAAGGCGTATTCGCCTGAAGAAACGTTCTGTATCGAATATTTCCCTCGCACACCGAGATCGGTTACCTTCCACAGAATCTATGAGGACAACCATGGTAATTAGTTGGGCCAGTTAAAATCAGAAGAGGTTCAACTAACCCTTTGAATCTCTTGCTCGTTATGACCCACTCTCACTTCTGAAACCACTTCATTGTCAACGAGACCGGCGCAGTTTCCCGTCTCTACATTGATGATTTTGTAAGTTCCTGTGGTTATGGACATTTTTTTCCCTAGTCCTGCGAGTGAATTTTGTCTAGCCTCTGTCAGATGGGTTGCGATCAAAGGCGATCACGCTAAGAACAAAGAAACATCAGTTGATAAACCAGCGCCCATAAAACTCCCACCGTGGATTCCACGTGGCCGTATTCCGTTTCTGCCTCCTCCTGCTTTCCAGTTCGATTTTTCAAGAAATGAGCCAGTCTGAGCGCGACCAGTAAGGCTATCAGTCATTGAACTGAACACTTCACCATCGAGTTGACGTCATGCAGGAGGATTGATGCAGGAAACCTTCCGGCAAACATTTTTGTGCACGATGTTCAACGGATTAGCAGTCGTCCTCTCATGGGTGGCGGTTTCGCGGACATATGGCAAGGGGAGTTCAGAGGAAGGCCTGTTGCGTTAAAGGAGCTGCGGATCTTTGACCGTTCCGGGGATGAATTTTTGAAAGCGCAAAGGGTGAGCGTCCATACCTAAGCCTTGGGGATTGTTGGATCCAACCCCGACAACCAGAGATTTTTTCGCGAGGCACTGGTTTGGAAAGAACTTAACCACCCAAATGTTCTACCTTTTTACGGTGTCCTTTCGAACAACTTTGGTTTGAAACTTGCCATGGTTTCCCCTTGGATGGTGCATGGCAACTTAGTTACGTATCTGAAGAACGCAACAAAAAATGTTGACCGACTCAAATTGGTAAGACGTATTGCTTGATGCCAAAAGTAGTTGCTTGACATTTCCCAAAGGTCCAAGGCTCTGCGTCGGGTCTTGCATATTTACATGGTTCGCGCATAGTGCATGGCGACTTTCGAGGCGTACGTGGAGTTCACAATGTCATAAATTTATTCAATCAAATCTTGATCCATAGGCTAATATCCTAATCGACGAACGTGGGGACCCTTGCATTGCCGATTTTGGTCTTGCTCGTATCGTTGAGAGTGACCAATCACGCGGCCCATTAGGCGCAATAAGATGGCAAGCTCCGGAACTGTTCAACTTTGAGGAAGACACGAATGTCATTCTGACAATGCAGAGTGATGTTTACGCATTTGCATGTGTTTGCTTAGAAGTGCGTACTTTATCTGTACACGACGTGAAGGAGGCGTACTAAATCTGCTTTTATTGTAGATATTTACGGGAAAGGTTCCTTTTTCAAATATCAGTGTTTCGGCAGTGATGATGGCAGTCGCTGTCAAAAATCAACGCCCACCACGACCAAAACCGGCCGCGAGCGAAGGCCTTGATGATAATTTGTGGACACTCATGGAATACTGCTGGGCGAGAGACCCAGCAAAGCGCCCCACGATGCAGTCGGTTCTCGAATGGACCCGTGCTCGGAACGTCGCGGGCGTGACATCGACAAATATCGATGACAACGCCGGGATCCGTGATGAGACGGACGCCCTGTTGGTAGGGTCTGGTAACGACGATACTCTCGAACAAGCTAAAAATCGGGTCCTGTTTCTGAGCGAAGTCGAAAGCATAGGAGACAACCCCGTAACTGGGAGTGGAGGCGTTGACATTCGGCGGGGGGAGTTTCAGGGCCGACCAGTTGCCTTGAAGGTTCTGCGTGTCTTTCACTACGTCGAGTCTTTCCAACCCATCTGGCAGGTTAGTAAGCTTCACATGGACTCAGTTATAAAAAAAAATTACCATGTACCAGAAACTCACATCCGAAGCGCTACGCTGGCAGAAATTCGATCACATTCATTTACTCCCTTTCATAGGTATCGAAAAAGAACTATTCCGACCTATGGTAGTCTTGGTTTCTCCGTGGATGGAGAATAGCGACCTGGTTGAATATTTAATTGAGCACCAGGATGCCGATCGCCTAGCCTTGGTACGTAGATTTAAATATTTCGCCATGGACCATGCTCATCCCAGAGTGAAGGCAAAAGGAACCGCTTCTGGGCTCCAATACCTTCATGATCTGCAGCCTGCAGTAATCCACGGAAACCTTCGAGCCGTGAGCCACTGTAATACCCTTTGACACCATTGATTTATGTCTGAACAACATGTCAGGATAACATTTTCATTGACAAGGATGGTAGTCCTCGCATCGCTAACTTCGGTCAAGCCGCAGTGACCGTGTATATAAAGGCGTCGGTTGGTTCTTTAACATACAACGGCAGGGGTCCTATGAGATGGCAATCCCCCGAGGTCTTGGATCCTGACAAATCCAAAGGCCACAGTGGTTTCACGGTGAAAAGTGATGTATATGCTTTCGCAGGTGTTTGCTATGAAGTCAGTGGAACTCGTTGAAAAATTCGAGCCAAAATTTTAATTGTTCGTAGATTTACACTGGAACTGTCCCATTCCATGGACTCCCAGACCATGTCGTGGTGATGGAAGTAGCCCAAAAGAATCAACGGCCAAGCCGACCGCAAGATCCTGCCACAAATAAGAGGCTGAACGATAGGATTTGGAACTTGATGAAAGTGTGCTGGGAGACAGAACCAAAGGATCGGCCATATGTGCACGAGATGGTAAAGGCTCTTGCCGAAATATCGACCAAGAAGGACGACAGTCAGTGACGAACTATCGTACCTTCGCTGGCCAGATACAATCAGACGTAAAAGTTTAATTATTGGCTCATGCGAAGCATGTCGCTGGGTGAATTGACCTTCGAAAGAGTTCTTTTCATCAGCATTGTGTGGGCATAGTGGTATGTAAATCATCATATATGATGGAGTCGGCTAGGCAGATAGAAAGGCGTCATTACAAATAGTAATGGAAGGTTTGTACGAAACTGTTAATTTTTGAGGAGTCGAAGTTGTTGGATATTTTTCTGCAAGCAATCTCTGGGCAGTTTGAAAATCTCAACTCGATTAAATACGAAGTCTGTTCGAGGGGTTTCAACATCGTCCAAGTGGGAATCGCCTGGATGAATTAATTCGCTCAATTGCGAAAGAACAGCTGCCATGTCTGGTCGATCGAGAGGTTCATGCATCCAACAATTTTCGATGAGTTGCCAAACCTGATTATCAAGACCGCGTTGGGTAGCAACTTCCCCTGGTCGTGCCGGACGATCGCCTTTCAGAACAGCTATGATGACAGAACCATCTTGTACAAGGTCCTCAAACGGATGGTTCCCAGTGAAGATCTGAAGCGAATTGTAAGCCATCGGAACTGACACGCGACAGCATGGCACAGACCTCAAGGCACAGACAAGCAAATGCATACACATCACTTTTATCCGTGGTATTTGCGTCAAAACCATGAGGCCAGTCGAATAATTCTGGCGCCGCCCATCTCACAGAAAATTGTTCTACTCCATCCTCAACCGAGTATGCGTCAACTACTCTGGCAAGACCAAAATCGGCGATCCGTGGGCCGCCATCGCCGTCGATCATGACATTTAACTGAAGAGTGGGTCGGTGTGACATTTCCAGCTTAATTGGATATTCTTACCCCCTTCAAGTCACCATGTACAACTTGAGGTCTTAATTCATGAAGATAACGGAGTCCGGAAGCCACACCTCGTATCTACGTCGACGATTAATACTTTACTATGCCACGTGTAGGAAAATCGCGCACCATTGCAAGCCGATCAAGGGTCGGGTGTTTCCTCAGATATTCCATTAAATTTCCACTTGTCATCAAAGGAGAGACCAAAGCGTAATTAGGTGAGAAAAGGTCGGCAGAACATCCATAAAATGGTAGAATATTTCGGTGATACAATTGTCGCCAAATGATTGCTTCCTTGCCGATGTCCTTTATTTAATTCATTCAGATATAGCTTATCAGATCTCAACGTAGCAACTGCACCTTCTCGAGCGCCGGAACTGTTTGCTTAAGATTGATGCGAGGGACCTTCAGCATGACGAGTTTGCCTTGTGTTTCGCCTTTCCACAAGTTTGCAAGTCCAGTGACATAAAACGATTGTTCACTTGTCCTATGCACTCCTTTTATGAAGAGAAAGTCGGGAATGCTTCCTCTGGCTCCCACAATGCTCCTGAGTAATGATTCAAGTTTGTGGTGATCTGGACACCTCTCGTCAATACACTGGCGAAAAGATTTGTTAGGAGAGTCCACTTCTCTGCGAACATCGAACAATGCTCAACTGCTTGCAAATATTTCATAACCACTGAAAGTTCTTCGGAACTCAGTGCCATGACCCTCTCTCGTTCCGCGGTTTCAGTGAGGGCAGAAATACTCCCTGACATATCATCACGGTCATTTAATATTGCTGCGTTGAAAACAGTAGACCAAACAAGACCATCCGCGGTCTACAGTAGATATTTAGTTTGCCATGATTCAACTCAGCAAAGAATAGATTACCGTCCTAGCCCAGGCGATTGTGTTTGAAATGGTGACGTGAATCTCTCTGTGCTTGACGATGGTGTGTACCAGATCCATCGCGCTCCATTCCCGCACCTTTTCGGAAAACGATGTATGTCTTCTACTCTTGATGTGAGCCAGACGCATGTACAACAGAAACAGTTTGAATTTACTTAGTAAAGGACGACTCTATACCCAAAGAAGCGTGTGTACGCATGAACACGAGTAAATAATAGACAGATACCTAACAATAATATTAGGAAGTGTTTTACATTAGTGAAAATAAATCCAACCGAGTATAATTTCATGTGATCTCGTATAAATGCCCACAAATGTCCTCGAAGGTTGATTTTCAAAACATCATCTAGGGTTTGGGCGACTTTATTCCTAAATTTCAACCGCCGTGTTAAGGTGTTGTCGCCAAGGATATCGGCATCGAATGTGAACAACAGCTCGGTCCGACCAACTGTGGACATGTATGCGTATGATTATGAAGTCCTTGGTGAAATTTTAGGGCTACGAGTATTCACCTGCATGTCTGGCGCCTGAAGCGGTTGCGTTGGCTTCCGAGCTCTGTTTGTCTTCAACGACGTAATTATGTTCTCTAAATTCCCATTGATTTCGATTGTTTGTAGGCACACTATGCAGTGAGATCTGTGCAGTACTTTATCGGCAGGTGTGTGTCAATGATGTAAAATGTGGACTGTACCGGAGTGCCCGGCTCTCCATCGGCTACGCTCCAAAAGAGTTCCTGATGCGCACTGTCTGTGGCCGTTATCCTAATATTCGCCAGATCTCAGGACAAACTTAATTGCAGATTATGGGTACTAAATTAGTTACGTGAATCGTCCTTTGAATCTGGTTTCTTTGATTATCCACTGAGTTGGTCGTTGGGGAGAACTTAGCGCTCCGACCGGGTCGCCCTCTTCCGCACGCGAAGGACGACTTGCGTAACTTTCGGTTGCAACGTTTTGGATGGTGTAGTGGTCATTGGTAAGTATTGAGACGTTCCACAGCATCTGGCAAGCTGTGGTGTCCAGATGGCACGAGATCGAAGGAGAATCTAAACGACGGACCTCGTTTGTAATACGACGGTTTTTTCTCGGTTGTGCGTCTGCCACAAGTTCCTCGTTGTCATTGAGGAGAGCGGACGTTTTCCACCGAGTGTTGACTATTTCGTACTGACCGTCTTCAACCGGTGGTGACATATTGTAAGTGTTGTAATTTGCAATCAAAGATCATCGATTGCCAAACCCATGGGCGCCTAGATAATTTTGATCAAAAAACACAATGACGTATTTATTCATTGCCCGAATCGATGGTGATGTACAAATGCTTGCGACACAAAGTCGCCCCAGCTCCAGAGATAAGCACAATGGTCTGAGTGTCGTCAATGATCATTGCAGGGCCATTCACGGTATCTCCGATGTCTAGATTATCCAGAAGAAAAACGGGTGTATCGTCCACTCGTCCAACAGTTTCGAAATAAACTGAATGTGTGGTGTCTGCTTTCGATCGGTCGACAACATTCTTCTTCAAAGTTTTGATTTCCTCAAACACCGAAGGACCGAGTGTGTCAAAGGTCTTTCCTATGCCTCTTACCTATTGCGAAACCATCAATAGGGCAAGAAGACTGCAAATCGGAAACGAACCTTGACGTCGTCCACAATGATATTCTTCGAATCAAGCAAAAACCCGAATTGACTTTTGTACGCTTTGCGGAACGCCGACACGAAATCTTCCCTCTCACCGGTCTCCTTACTATCATCGTCCGTTGGAAGCACCATCAACGCCGTATCGGTGCCATCAAACCGCATGTTCAGCATGCGTTCGACATGCACACGATCTCCCTCGAAACCCTGGCGTTTCAGGTCCTTCTTGACGTCAGCCTCAAGTTTATCCAAGCGCTTCAGCAATGCAGGCTTGTTCTCGGCGTTGTATGAAACTGAGGAAGGTTCTTGCAATTCAAAGGCGCTACATTGTGTCCATCCGGTTAGTGAATGATGCATCTCTCCAAAGATCGGGTGGCGTACCGGTCAGCAAGAGCCAATCCGTATGCGGAGAGTATAGAGCTATAGCGGTGAATGAGAATGGTCTTGATGCCGAGAATGTGCGCTATCTCGCATGCATGTTGACCTCCAGCACCACCGAAACTGGCCAATCTACCAGGGAGTCAATCGCAAGCCCGTAAAAGCCCCACACTGAAAACACCCACATATGCTTCGAAGTCGCATAACCCCGCGACTCCGTCAAGGTGCGAATCGGGCGGCACATAGTTTCGTTCGCAACTTTAATGAAGCTTCAGAAAACGAGAGATCTGCATCAGCATGCTGCCCATAAATATCGTTAACAGTGAAACTAACCCGTATACGACTTCATCAAGGCTCAATTTCTTCTCGAAACTCTCGTTGACTGTCTTAGCGATTTCCAGAAATGCTTTTTTTGACGCCTCGACGTCCAGTGGTTCAGTCTCGGACTTTCCAAATATCTTAGGGAAATAATCTGGAATGAGCCTGCCTAGCAGCAGGTTCGCATCTGTCACAGCCAGCGGACCGCCTTTCCTGTAAAAATATTACATGGGTGAGTGAAGAACGTTTGGATGGCCGATAGCATTATACGAACCTGTAGCAAGCGGGTCCGGGATCTGCACCTGCGCTTTCCGGTCCGGTTACGAATAAACCATTGCGGAAAGCCAGACATGATCCACCACCTGCAGCAACAGTGTTGATGTCCAGCTGCGGTGATTGGATTGTGACACCAGCGGTAGTCGTTTCGTAGACTACTTCGTATCTCCCATCAAAGCGCGAGACGTCTGTAGATGTTCCCCCCACATCAAGGCTTCGAGATTTCCGATCAGATCGATCAGGTATAATTCTGAATTGTAAATGTCTTACCCAATGACAGCCTGACGACTCTCTTCATCCCAGCTGGTGAGCGCATACCCAACAACTCCCCCAGCAGGACCACTGAGAATGCTCTTCAACCCAGAGAAATTATCGAGATCAAGCAAACCGCCATCACTTCCCATGAACTCTACGCGCAACACATCTCCACTTGTATCGAATCCAGCGAAGAATCCGTCGAGGTAGGAACGTAGTATGGGTGTTAGGTATGCATCAGCGGTCGATGAGACGCCCCGTGGAACCATCTTAATCATGGGAAGAAGCTGCGATGACATTGAGATGTGCTCGAAGCCGACTGTCCGAGCGATTTCCCCGACTTGGAGTTCGTGTTCTGGGTATGTGTATGAATGGACAAATACGATCGCGATGGAGCGAAAGCCATCGTCATAGAGCTTTTGGAGGTCCCGTTTTACCTCGTCAAGGTCTAATGCTTTACGATCAGTGTCGATTTGAATGAATATCGCGTCGACGGACCTGGCTGACGTAGAATTCGAACTGCTTCTCCAGAGAGTCCTTTCACGATTCGTCCTGGCCCTTCGGCATCACCTTCTCCATCCCATCCTGGACCTCTGAATCCCCTCTTCACGTTTCCATCTTCATCGAATTGGACGGCGTTTTCACCTGCATTAGGATCGGACGTGTATCCGACCAACGTCACTCGTTCATCGATTTCTAATACGGATGAGTATAAGGGTGGAGGACGGCGAATGTTGAGATCGAATATTTTGGGTCGCGATTGGTTACCGATCAAGAGTAGATCCTAAATAATCACGGAATTTGAATATTTGATAAATATCTCAATAAAGGAATTTTCACACCTTAAATCCTCGAGTGATTAAGAGAACATGCTTTTGTCCCTTGCGTTCGAGAAGCGCATTCGTAGCAACAGTTGTTGAAAGTCGGATGTAATCTGGAAGAAATTCGAGAATTTTTCACGTATAGTTGAGATACAACTTGCCTATCTTCTTGGTATTCAACAGTGTCTTTCGGGGAATTTTCTCACCAGTGACGATCTCTAAAATCCGTCGGATACCCTCTGTCGGCGCATCTTTGTAATTCGCAGTATCCTGGGAAACTGTCATGCGATAAATACAGCATCAAGGAAAGGCATGAGGGACGTACGTAGTTTGACCACTATTTCTTTCCTCTCTTTCGTGTTTTCAGGATCGGGGTATGATCTGAGCCACGTTCAGTAAACATTTTAGGTCCAAGACGAGAGTGCGTACGCGTGAACATCACAGAAGGTACCTCCTCTATCGGCGCAGATGCGAATCGAATGATCAGGTATCTCTTCGCGAACAGTCATGGTAAAACGTGAAGGCCTGGCGTAACCTGTCCAAGCGAAAAGGCGATGGAAGTTGTCCTTTTATGTTATCAATCTCGGAATTCTGTGAAGATTCCGTGAGCATCGGAAAAAATTGCGGCCTCTTAAGCTTGTCGTACGTCCGAAGCCGCTGACGGAAAAGAAATCGCTCTCGGAAATGTATACCCGCTACGACATGCGGTTTTGTAATCTGTAGCTGAAGTCGAGTATCCGTGTAGTGGAGGTTGCAGTGGTGTGTGTGACATTGCGTCATTACAAATTCTTGCTCGCCGGCGTAACCGGCCCGGTCGTCCAATTCCTCGCACAAAAACACACTATGTTCACATTCAGGTCTTCAGCTCGATGTCTCGCTCAACTCGTGATTTGAATTCGTCATGCCGCAAAGCCAGTAAAGGTACCTTGCATTCGCATTTTGTTCGAAAGCAGAAATATTGAGTGTTCCTGGGGTTGGCAGGGGTGGTTAGGCGCTTACTTGCACAGCCATTCAATGACCAGAACTACCTCCCAACCACTTCGCAAGTTACGGCCATCCTCGCCTTCAGGCTGTTTCTCATCTGGCGCATTCAGAGCTGCCGAACTCCCAATTCTCCGCATCAATTCATAGGTTGATCAGTTGGACTCATCACTGGCAGCGTTCTAATTGGTGGCTGCGACGCATCGCGTCGTTCGCCGAGTCGTTCGATTGACGATTCCGCCATTGCAACAATCGTCCTGGACATCTTCACCTAATTAGATCGCTGGATATGCCCAAATGCATTCACCGATCATTCCCAACAAGGACCCGGCCACTCAATACTCTCTAGGGTCGAGGATCGGCACAGGAAGCTTCGGTCTCGTTTATAAAGGTGTCCATGTCGAGACTGGGCGAGTCGTAGCCATTAAGCAAATAGGTATGTAAAGTCATCACTGCAGCTGCAGGCATCACCTCCTCACCTCATTCAATTGCAAGACATCGAGAACTCTCAAGACGAGATTACCGAAATTGCCCGTGAAATATGGCGATTGGCGGATCTGCGCACAGATCATGTTACACGGTATTATGGGTCCTTCGTCACTGGGTATAAGCTATGGATTATTATGGAGTATCTCGCTGGTGGCTCTTGTCTCAGCCTCTTGAAATCCGGCGTGATCCCCGAAGCATCCATAGCTATAATCTGTCGAGAAGTTCTTCTAGGTCTCGATTACTTACACGGACATTGCACCATCCATCGAGACATCAAAGCTGCGAATATCCTTTTCAGTTCTACGGGCGACGTAAAACTTGCAGATTTGGGAAATGCGACAACCGTGACGTCAAAGGCTCGTTCATTCGTCGGGACACCATTTTGGATGGCACCAGAAATCATTCGTCAGGATGGATATGATACGAAAGCAGATATATGGAGCTTGGGGATAACTGCGATTGAAATGGCAACAGGAGAACCGCCATTAAGCCAGTATCACCCCATGCGTGTTCTATTTCTTATCCCGAAGGCAAAGCCTCCTGCCCTGGAGGGAAATTTTTCGGCTTCTTGCAAGGAGTTCGTTTCATTATGTTTGAAGAAAGATCCGACCACTGTGCGTGTTCCCCATGATCAGGTCCGAAAATTTATTGAAATTTTTTTTACATATTTCTAGAGACCATCAGCCAAGCAGCTTCTTAAGCATCCATTTTTCAGGAAAGCAGGAAAAACCTCGTCGCTCATGACTCTACTATCTCGCCACGACGCCTACAGGAAACGTGATCAAGCCCCACCATATCAAGAAATTCTCCCAACGCAGTTCTCCCTAGGACCAGATGGAAAATGGAAACCAGCGGGAGGTAAGGTTTTCTCTTAGATTGAAATTTGTCTTCCATTGACCTGTGAGCAGATTCGATTCGTACTGCTCAACCCCTTCTATATGCGAGTGGAAGCTCCGGTAAAACAGACAGTCCGACCCATCCCTCGTTCGATTTTAGCGACCCAGAAGCTCAGAGTGTGGTTGAAAGTCTGCGTTTAGATGCAGCTGGAGTGCGTTCAAACGAAATTGTCACTTGACGTTGACCAATATTGCATTACAGGCAAGCGACGGGTGGGATAGCGCCGAGCCGTCGGAATTATCAGCCCGTGGCATCCGAACAGGTGCAGCTCCCACTAGTCGACGAGTAATCGGAACAGGGATATGGAGAGACAAGGTTATTCAGGAGATAGATCGGTTCCTGCTCTTCCCGCCTAGCGACATTTGGAAGGAGGTGAGGGATGGTATGCGATTATATCCCGTAGGTTGCCGTCCACACTCTTATCTGTCGAAAATCTAACGATTGACATCGAAGTTCGCTGTATATTATATACTTCGATCCCATCAACGACATGAAGAAGCAGCACCAGACAGTGACTACCGCTTGTGAGATATCCCTCGATGGCTGATCACCGTATCGGTTTTGCTGACTTCATTCGCACAGACGTTTATCTAAGTTCGAAAATCAAGTGAAGGAGTGGAAAACATGGGATATTTTGCAAACTCTGGTGAAGCATGCGGAGATCAATACCGCAGTCCTCGAAGTTTTGAACTGTCTCAAAACCGTACGAAAGTCTTCCTTTTATTTCATTTTGATCTTCTGATAAGTTATGTATGTAGGTTGGAGACGGTGATTTCTGGACATCCGTCATGAGATGTGCACTGACACACGATCTTGACGATATGTCGGAAGTCATTACGAAAGTCATAACATCACCAGAGCGCGAGCGAATTCTGACCTTAGATTTCCAAGAGCTAACCACCGTCATGGACGTACTTCAAGCGGTGCGAAATTATTTCCTTACCAACGAAGTCACCCTTCCTAAAAATAAATTGTGCCTTCCATTCAGCTGGTCGATGAGCGCCGGAAGAACCACCGTTTGATCGGCAGATTTCTAAAGAAAGTGGTTAGGCGGAGAAACGCTCTACCACCGTATCTTTTCCTCTCTGGCGTCCGTCGTATCGGAGCGAATCCAGTGTGTGGCGGTGGATTTGCAGACATATGGAAAGGTGAGATTCAAGGGAAATCGGTGGCATTGAAGGTTCTGCGGATATTTGGGAACTCGGAAGATCGACATAAAGTGCTTCAGGTAAGAACTATATGTTTATATTATTCCCATCTTACGGGATAATTTTCGTAGGAATTTTGCAAGGAGGCCATGGTTTGGCGTCAGTTTGATCACGACAACGTACTCCCATTTTACGGATGTTGCATTGATGAATTTTCCCCACTTTATGCCTTGGTATCGCCATGGATGACACACGGGGACCTTCCGTCTTTCCTCAAACGCCATCCGGACACCGACCGAATAGCAATGGTATATCTACCGAGCTTCCAGCGCTGTTGAAGACACTGATTTTTCGATGAAGATACGAGGTGTTGCGTTGGGTTTGTGTTACCTGCACTGTCTCAAACCTCAAGTCATCCATGGGGATTTACGTGGAGTGAGTGGGTCCCTGATATTTTACCCCACAATCCTGTCGCTGACTGGTCAATTGAAGTCGAACATTCTTATCGATGAACAATGTCAACCGAGAATCGCAGATTTTGGTCTTGCCAAGGTCCTAGATTCTCAGGCTACGAACGTTGCTGGTAGTTCGTTTAACGGGAAAGGGTCAATTCGGTGGCAAGCTCCTGAGCTGTTAGCTGCTGTTCGATTCGACGACATCGAAGAGGATGATGCCAAGGTCACGGGTAAAAGCGATATATATGCCTTAGCCAGCGTATGTCTCGAGGTGAGTGACGTAATTTGAGTGAGCTTATGGGATAATTGTTTAAGTGGTCATAGGTATTCACTGGGGAGGTACCGTTCTCCAACCTACGAGATGGAATGGTGCTCAGAGCAATCGTCATCGATGACAGAAGACCCGCTCGACCAACTGGGCTAGCCACTCAACGGGGCTTAGACGATAATATGTGGGCTCTTCTACAAGATTGTTGGCAGACCAATCCGTCACGGCGACCGGACATGAAAGCAGTTCTTCTCCGATTACCACCTTACGATGCGTGGACGGAGGTCGTTAGGACGTTTCAACATTCTGCATCTGACTTCCTCCTCAAACCACTCGATGTTTTTAAATTGCCGGAGGATGCGAATCATTTTCCTGGCGGCATGCCTAGAGTTGATGGACCGTTTGGGGTAGACTTGGATTTCTTTGATGATGGAGATTGACGTAGAACACGGTAGCTACGACAGCGAAGTGCTCTAATACCCAGCAGTCGCAATAGCCGTGACCATGAATGACACAACTAGATATTTACACTTTGGTCGAGGAATGTGTTTTGATAAATTTTCGCGACGGATGAAGAATTGCACGTGTGCGCGTCGGTCCCGGACTTATCGTATTGCTGTTTCTCTGATCCCTCTGATGCTGCGGAATCTCCACTGTTCCTGAGAAAATCTACCAGATGTTTCAAAACGTATGTAGTCAAGTAATAAACTGACCTCGAAGCAGACACATGCAAATGCATATTGTTGGCTTTCCTGAAGGCCGTGGAGGTCGTTGTCCACGAAGCACGGCAATATTGATGTCAATGGCACTGTCCGGGTGGAGACGCGAACAGAATGTCGTTTGTGAAGAACTATTCACGTTGATGTCAGTGTCCATCGCCCATTCTATACCCGACGTTGAGCATACCTAAATACAA
This sequence comes from Rickenella mellea, assembly GCA_004355085.1. Taxonomy (NCBI): domain Eukaryota; kingdom Fungi; phylum Basidiomycota; class Agaricomycetes; order Hymenochaetales; family Rickenellaceae; genus Rickenella; species Rickenella mellea. The sequence goes on along the minus strand of ML170170.1, from coordinate 494,920 downwards.
AGACTTTCACTTGGATTGTATGCTGTGGAGTAATGCAAGAGCGGCGGCCACGGGATCAGTACTACTGAATTTGAGCGTGCTTTCAATTTGAGTTGGCGTTTGGTGACGCCGCCATCATTCTTTGCTGCTGACGCACAGGTGAAAAGATTCAATATTAAGGGCATCAAATTGATCAAGTCCTGCATTTTGATGTACCCTGGCAGTACAAGGACCGTGGAGATCTTGTTGGCACTTTTATTGTTTACATCTCGAACCCGCGGTCATCCAAAGTACCAGGGATTGCGGACCGGTATTCCACCCTTGTCGTCCGTGTGCTCACGCGTTCTGGCCGTGCACAGAATATCGAAATTGCCGTGAATTTCTTGAGGCCGTGTTGCTCGCGAGGTTCAAACAAACACGTGTCGACGGCGCTCCCATTCGTACGCAGGGCCTTCTGTAAAGCATGCACTGTGGACATTGCCACCAACCACAATCCTTACGCGAACATTCGAAATGGTGCTTGTAGGTCATTAGATATGATGCTGCGGAAGTGATGCAAGAGGGCTAGCGGAGACTGAGGCTGCGGCGCTTGGTATGGAAGCCGACGTCATTCGGTCAAGTCGTTGCTGATGCGGAAGTGTGAAGATCCATTAAGAGTGCATCATAATGATCAAGTTCTGCATTTTGATATACCCTAGCGGTGGTGAGATCCTCTGATTGTTTACACCTCGAACTCGGTGGCATCCGACCGTGACTGATGCTTCATAATAGTCTTTCGTGTTCGTGGTTTCCGATTGTGGGTAAGCTCGTGGTTGGGGTGAAGCGGTGTGGTTCGCGGTATTCTAGAAAGTGTAGACGGTGTTATCGTCCATACGGAAAGGACGCGGTGGTGGATCACATTTTGTCAGCGCTCGAAGGGCGGGCTGTCAATCTTTCCAGCTCCGCGTAAGTATGTAAGGTGTCCGGCCACATTAGATGGAACAACTTGCCTTGCCACTGTCATCTAACATACGGGCTTGAAACCACATTTACCACTGCAAGGAACAGGATATGGCTTACCAATCACCCCCACCGAACCTTCAATCTCCATCAAAGCCACTGACTGGATCTCACTTGAACTTCGCTTCGGGCTTGGGTGGAGCCTCCAGTCGTGGGGCTCTCAAAACGGATCTTGATAACCGTGTCTATTTCGGAGTTGATATTTTAGAAGAGTTCCTTGGTATTCAAGTCACTTCTTCCTTTGACAAGCCTTCAGTGGACAGTTTCGTGCATAATCTCGAAAACAAATGCTCAAAGGAATTCAAGCTACTCATGGACATCGCAAATGATGACAGGGATAGAGAAAAGGAGATGTACCCACTCCTAGTATGTCACCCGGGATTGTCAAATCAATTAGCTAACGCAACATTTATCCCCACAGTCGAAGATATTCGACGAGATTGACCTGACCAACCAGCTGGGAGAGCGATCTCAGCATCGGCAAGTCGCAGAGACGGCTGAGAGTAAATTCAACGATGAAGGCCAACGTCTTCCTCATCTAAAGCCCGATTTCGTTATAATCGACGTGGAACCTGGAGCGCAAAAGATACCCGACGCTCGCAGAGTTCTTCGCCGACAGGTATCGGCGTTCATTGAGGTAAAGCCTCACGAAAATGACCGCCCGAGCCCGCAACCTTCAAGTACCCAGGTGAAGGAGCTCACTGCAAAGGCAGCCGACTACGGTAGCCTTATTCTCTCGTCTCGGCCGTTCCACGTCTTTGCGATTGGCGTGGTAATCTTCGGGACTAAATTTTCTGTCGGAGTGTTCGATCACGCAGGCATTCTATTTTCCGACGAGTACGACTACTGTGGGACCGACGGGCTGAACATTTTTGTCCGTGTTATACGCAGATTAACTTGCTGCATGAATCTCGACCAACTTGGCCATGACCCGACGGTTCAATTAAGCATGGGTCAAACTTATTACCAGGCTAAATATCCTAGTTTCAAAGTCTCCATGGGTGGAAAAGGTGAAGACACTCGACGTTGGACAACTGATGGTTTGCCATTGTGGGTTTCGAACTCTCTCTTCGGGCGAGCAACTTCTGTTTGGCATGCGGAGAGTGGTGAAGGCGTACGGTGTGTTTTGAAGACGGCATGGCGTGATGTATTGCGAAAGAGCGAATCCGACATCTACGCTCTTATCCCCAAGAGTAATCCTGGTGTCGCTGACTTCCTTACTGGCGGTGATGTTCGCTATCCCGGTGGCATGGCTCGAATGATGGACATCAAGAATCTTCGCAAAGGTCTAGGACCCAGAGACGACGATCATTTCAAAAGCAGTGTGCTTCACCGAGTTAGCATACGACCGGTTGGAAAACCTTTGTGGGAGTATAAGTCTGTGGAAGAATTCATTGTTGGCCTGTTGGCAATACTAAAAGGTAATTTCCCTTTTCGCCCATATTGCCTGACCCGCTGATGTGCAAAAATCCAGGGCATGAGTTTTTATCGCAGGACTGCGGCATTCTGCACCGTGACATTAGTCCAGGGAACCTGTTCTTATATGACGAGGAGAAAAATGATGGGAAACTTCCCGGCCAGGATGGCTTCGTTGCTGACGTGGAATTAGCCGCTGTGCCGCCGCCGGCGAAAGAATATCGAGCCAAGCGATTGGAAACCTCGACGGGTCCCGGAACGATAACCACCAATCCGCGAAGTCATTCTGTAACAGATCAGAAGGCCGCAGCACATTACGTATTTGAAGAGTTTGACTCGCAGGGCAAGGGTACAGCTGGCCCTCAGATGACGGTAAAATCCGTCTGACAATTCAATATTGAATGTTAACAATGTTTGCAGGGTACTGCGCAGTTCATGGCCATGGAGGTGCTCGAAACCATAGTGAACAAAGCACCGCCTGTTCCACGCGGCACTCACCATGACCTCGAGTCCATAATATGGGTGGTCATCTATTCAATTTATAAGCGAACACTCAGAGATTATAAAGACGACAAAGGTCTCCATGATGAATTCAATCATTTTTTCGGAGGGACAACCTTGAAGAAAATCTTGTCCATGAGACGAGATGCTGCCGCCAACCAGCCAAGACTTCGTGATTGCCTTAATCGGCTCATGGACGAAGGCGCGTTGGCTTACCTTGTTGAGCAGTTCACCCGGCTGCTCGTTCTGCAGAATCCAGCAAAACCGGATGCTTTACGCGAGGATTTGCGGAAAAAGTTTGAGTCTAAAAGGGAGGTAGAGAAACAACGTGCAGCGCAATTGATAACATACCTTGCTGTTCAAACGGTGCTGGAAGATGCCTTGACATTTGTTCAGGAACCTCAGGTGAGCCATTTTGCGCTTGCTTATATATAGAAGAGACTGGTAGAACTAACCACCTCATTCATGTAGCCTGATGACAAGGCATCGTGAGATATGAGAAACATGTGAGTATCGTTTGCTGAAATTACGCAAATTCTTATTGTAAAACTAAGAATGTATACCAACAGTGATCCAACTATTATGAATTAGACTTTGAGCTGGAAATGTGTTGTTTTTCTTCTATATGCATTACCGTTCGAACGGTTTTAGAATTTTCCTTAAATCATATTGCTTTCAACAAGTAATATAGTGTTTTGTCTTATACTCACCGAACGATTACATTTTCCCTGATAGCGTTTGACCTAACACCTCAAAAACTGCCAGCAATGAAGTTTCGCGACACACCGGGTCTTGCAAAGCCTTCCTCCTCCTCCTCGCCACCCTGCCTCACCATCCACCATCGCCTCTTTGGCGGGCGACCGCGGCTGGCTAAGCAAAATCTGCTTAGTCTGTTTTTATTGAGCGAGATTAACTAGCTGCACATGTTCCAAGGTCACCGTCACTTGTCCATCATGATTGGGGCAAACACGAACGTCAGACCTAAGACGCTCGCGTTGACCGCGCGGACTTCATGCAGCGTCCCTTGCCATATCACAGATTTTTGAGAGCGTCCGACTCCCAGACACTAAGTGCCGGTGCCCTTTGGGTCCTAGGCACGGTGCCCCAGGCACATCAGGGTAAAAATAGCTTTCCAAATGTATTGAGGGCTACCGCACTCGCAAGCTACATCGCAATGAGATCTAGTGACATTATCCCAACACAGACAAATCACCATGTCCCTGCACTCAATGTACCTTCGCGTGCAGCGGTGGGTGCTCGAAGGCTGCTCGTCGTCGAAGACCGCGAGCTCACGCTTTCCTACATTTTGCACAAAATTTCAATTATAATAATAAATATTTTACATTTCATATTTTATTTTGTCTACGTATTTGCAGCGGTGCTTTCTCGTCCGCAAAGGCACACCGCCCTCCCGAAAACGAGGGCGAGAGGTGTGGGTAACCGCCAACCCGCCAATTCCCCGCCACCGCATATGGGACCTCCACGGCGCCAACGCACGCCGCCGCCAACTTCCCAGCTGCGGCGCCTTCGTGTTTTCTCGCCGCCGCTGCCCAATCACCGATCGCTCTCCGGCGCTGCCGTTTCCATTGCGGCGCTGTTGTCATGGCGTGTCGTAATCGAGGCGCGCCGCGGATCGCGTTTTGGTGCGCACCGCCGTCCAGCGCCGTCGGTGGGCTTCTTCGAGTGCAGCGCGGTGGCTGCGGCGCGTGCGCTGGGTATTGGCATGGCCACGCGTCGTGCACTGTTGGTGGTGTCGGTGGAGGCCTCAGAGCGCGTGGAGGCGGGGCGGCGGGACGATGATGAAGGGAGGACAGATGCCGAACGTCACGCCGGTGACCGGCTGCCTTTGCCGACGCTTCTTAGGGTCCTCGGTGAGCTCGGGTGCTCCTGCGGAACCGAACAACCCTTGACAGCCTCAGGACCTAAGTCCCGGGCACATAGTGGCTGGGAGTCGGCCATTTACGGATCCCCGACTCTCACAGAGAGGAGGGCTGTGTGAATCTGAAATGTTCCCAACTACGCGAAACTGCGTAAAGTCTAGAACGGTCTGAATCTAGAGCGGTCGAAAATGTGGAGGATCGAGTAAGTGGCACGTGGATGTGACGACATGCAGCTCGGAATTGGCAAACGAATTGGCAATGATCCGACCGCTGGCACGAAACTTGGACAGTCAATGGACGCGAACACTGGCAAACGACGGTCGCGGACAGTATGAAGCGCTCAACAGTATGTTCAAACACAGCTGAGTTGCACGTGGACGTGACGACGCGGTGCAGCAAACAATCAAGAAACCCCGTCCCCATTCAAGTTGCGCAGTCGCGAAAAGCCCGTATGAAAGGGGGTGAACAATTTAAATTGTTCTATTTTGAAATCTATTAATTTTTAGAAAACACTCTAAAAAAAGATTTAAAGACTGTGACAAGTCAAATTTTTTACTTTGTTTAATGTTTAAGTAATTTTAAGATCTCCCAAAAGGGGAAGTAAGATAAATTTTATTTACTTGCTATATTCTGTTAACTAATTAATTTTATATCAATAAAATTGGCTCCTTAAAACAGTAATGTTTTAGTGGCAAATAAATACTGTAGTTTTTCGACCGGATGTTCAGCCCTTGGACAGCGTGACAAAATGAACGTTAAGTTCATAGGTGCAGGACGCCGGGACACGCGTGACGAACATATTTTAGGTTCACAGTGGCGGGTTGCATCCAAACGTCAATTAGTATGTTTGCCACCCTATACATATGCCTTAGCCACTGCGGGTGGCATTGAAATATATAAAAACAATTGATCCACATATGTGGGATATTTTTGTCATCTTCCCAATGCCAATGGCATCGTTGAGCCATCTTTGTTGTCATTTATTGGACATTGATGGTCATTAGGAAGGGGAAAGCGTCGTCGGGTGCAAATCACGCGGTATGGAGCCGAGTTTTGGAAGCACGACTAGATTTCATTCCAGCAGACATTGCGGGGGATTTTTTTATGATTTTAGAGCCATTTATTTTACAATTTACCATTCTTAAAGATTTAGGTTCATGGAGGAAAATTTTGCGTGACAGTCACGACAAAATAGGTTCAGTTCACTGACCTGGAGGACGCGTGACGAACATCCGGTCGTAAAACTACAGTACTGTATAACTTCGCAGTGTCGGGAGAGGCACTGGTATATTTGCGCGAACACACTGTCAGTCAATTCGTTCTCAGAGCGCGCCGTCGACCCTGTAGTAAACGGTACACCAACCGTCCGGCACGCGTACGTGTACTACGACATATTTGTTCGTGACAATACATCAATTCTTCAACACCTGCTGCCTGAGGATGGAGGAATACTCCTTTGAAGTTCGAACCGCAACAATTACATTAAAGATCGTGGTTGGTCAGCTATCCTAATCATAATTTTGCAGAAATAGGCGAGATGACCTGCGACTCGGAGAGCACGAAATTTTTGTCGTTGAGATGCCTCGGAAAAATTGTTCAAATTTTATGACAATCACATATCCTTTTATGCATGCTTGAACGCGGAGACGATGAAGGGATGGTAATTGATAATCTTGAAAGTCGCTCTCGTATAATCTCATGGCATTATTCCGAGTCGGGGATGGCGCCACGGCGCCGCTACGATTTTTAATGTGAAGATACCATTTGGGAGAGCTCAGAATCGTGTTACGGTAGCTTGTCAAACTTATATGTTTCGCACGGCAGGAACTTCCGTGATCCGATCCGTTCATGTTTCTTTATCTGTGTCCATGACAGACGCGGTACCTCCAAGGCGTACGACGAGAGCCGGTTCTAAGAGGCAAGCATCCGTAGACATAGAGAAAGGTAATGTTCTTTCAATACCTTTGAATGTTGAAAAGATATCCCACTAATTGTGCGTTTCAGACCCATCAACTTCGAAACGGCTGGCTCTAAGCAACGAATTCTCTAACCATGTCTCGCAGACCAAGATTAACCGCCAACTGCTCACAGCACAGTCCCAGGTTACGGAGCTGCAAAATACATTAAATGAAAGGGAGGTTGTGATTCAGAGGCTTGAGGCGGACCGGCGGTTGCTTGCGAGAAAGGAAGAAGAGGAGAGGGAGGCTAGAGAGAACGAGGCTACTGAATTTGCTGAGGAAAGGGTAAGTAAAACGTATCTTCTAAGTAATTTCTAAGACATAACGCGTTGCAGGAACGTTATGAGGCGGAACTCAGCGCTATGCGACAGAAACTCTCGACTCTCTCAGACGCACACGCTGACCTCCAAGACGAGCACTCCACCCTTTCCAATAGCTCCCAACGCACAATCGCCTCACTCAAGTCCGAACTGACAGCCCAAACGTCGGAATGCGCGCTTCTTTACACACAGCTCGAAGAAGCGCAGAATCTTGCAGCTACGCGGCTGGAGAGCGTCAGCGAGTTGGAAATGGTCATCGAAGACTTGCAGGCTCAGAAAGCTGACACGAGCGACATCTCCACCACCTCTCTCGTCAACTCCGATAAAAACGGTCCAAACACGCAAGAAAATTGGGACGTAATCCGTGATGAGCTGCACCGTCAGGCGTCGTACTTACGCCAGCTGGAAGCTACCAACTCGCGATTGACGAATGAGTTGGAGAGGCTGCGCGTGCGCGCGGATGGGGCGGAGGTGTTGAGGGAGGAGAAGTTGGATTTGGAGAGGAAGGTGAGGGGGCTTGAAGCGTTGAGGCGGAAAGTGGGCGAGTTGGAAGGCGAGTTGGAGGTTGAGAGGGAGAAGGCGAAATCGAGGGTTGAAAGGTACGTTATTTGCCATGTTTCCGCGCGCGCTCTTTTATTCAAATCTACAACTAGTACCGCTCCTACTTCACCCAACAAAGAAACGCCTATCAGTATAACAAAGGAGCTCTCTGCCCTACGTACATCACATGCACTCCTTCTGGATGAACACGGTTCTCTGCGTGCTCAGCTCCTGACACGCGACGCTGCTGTCTCCGATTTGGAAGCGGAGAAAGAACAATTGGAAAAGGAGAAGCTGGTGTTGGAAACGAAAGTGAGGGAGGTGGAAGCGAAGGTATCGAGGCGTGAAAAGGAGGGACGGTTGTTGGAGAGGGAAGTAGGGTTCATGAAGGCGCTTGTAGTGAGTCTTTCGTCATCCTTTGTTTTCTGTCTTTAAGCGTTGATTTGTACCCGTAATCAGGCGAGCTACAAAGCAGAAGAAGCATCCACCTCGTTCTCCGGAGACCTATCAGAAGCTCAGCCACCACCGAAAGCGCAGGTCTTACTGGAGCAGCGCATTGCGCACCTGGAAGATTTGTTGGAGGGGTACAAAGCTGCGAATGCGGAGTTGGAGAAGGAGGTCCGTGCGGCGCCAAAGAGGGAGGGGCAAGCTATGTCTGTTGGGATAGAGGAAGCAAGGAAGCGAGCAGAGGAGGTTGAGAGGGAGAGGGACGAGCTGCAAACAGGTGCGTTAAATTCACCCTTTTTTGCGAACACGCAACTCATTTTCACCTCTAGCTCTCAGCACGCAATCAACAACTCTCGAAGCCCTCCTCGCGAAGAACGACACGCTCGAACAGACGCTCTTCGAGCTGCGCGGGGAGATCGCGGGCGGGAGACACGTGCCGCCTGGTGTTCGCGTGTTATCTCTGAAGGAGAACCCGGCGCAGGAGTGGGCGGATACGAGGGAGGCGGTGTTAGAGGGGCTGAGAGGGGAGAACGCGGCTCTGTTAAGGAGGTTAAAGGAGTTAGAGGAATGGGCTTGTGGTGGTGGTAGTGGTGCCACTGCGCCGGATGCCGCCGCTGCAGACGGAGACGACAAGCAGGAAAGCGGATCAGGACCAGGACCAAGGCCATCGGGGAGCGTCGTCCCCCGCGAAAGCTACGATACCCTCTCCTCCGAAAACGCCACCCTCCTCCAAACCCTCCGCGACAAAGAAAAACGCCTCTTGCGGCTCCAACAAGTCTTCACCGCCAAATCCGCCGAATTCCGCGAGGCGATCGCGAGCATCTTGGGTCTGAAGCTGGCGTTTTACCCGAATGGGCAGGTAAGGGTGACGAGCCAGTTCGATTTGAATGCTAGTTTCGTCTTCCAGCCTGCGAAAGGGGTGAAGGGTGGTGGGGCGAGTCAGAGTCAGGGTGGTGAGGGGGAGGGAGAAGGCATGACGATGCAATTGATTGGGTTGGGTGAGGGGGGTCCGCAGGAAATACCGCAGTTAATGAACTATTGGGTCGAGCGGCGACAGTGCATACCGGGATTTATTGCGAGCGTGACGTTGGAGTGTTATGAGAAAGCGAAGATGGAGCAGGAGATTGCAGTGACATGATTCGTTTATGCTTATGCTTCGCCACGTCGCACTGAAATCATATTGTATTATATGCAAGGTAATTATCAAAAGTTGTGTATGTTATATCTATGAGATCAAAAACAGAGGTGGAAAGCGATCACGACAGCAAAAATCAAGAACCGATCTATAAAGGAAGTGATCATTGAACAGAAATTCCGTGCTCCTCAGGTATACCCAACGCATCCAAAGCCAGTCGACCTCGCTGAACCCACACGCGATGCGTATCTTCATGCTCAAACCACAAATTATGGTCCAGCGACTCCGCTTCCGGTTGCTTGCTAATCGCATCACCGTGATCTTCAGCAACGGAAGAGGAAGGCATGTGGGGAGAGGTACCAGGAGGCGACGTGGCCGCTGTAGTAGCGTCATTCCCAGCCGGAACGAAACCGGCGTCGCTGCCTTCTCGAGTTGCACGAGACAGATGGGAGGCTCGTTTATGTCTCTTCCGCGGTGGTTGCCCGGGTTTATCCTCGTCCGCGGATAAATCGCTCTCGTTCTTGTCATCGTCGTTCGGACCAGCGTCTATGTCCGTACGTTGAGAGGAAGGTGGGGGTTTGGTGTGCCCATCTGCGTCTGCGTCTGCATCTCGCGATTCCCCAGGCACCTCAGATTGAACATGGTTCCCGACGAGTGGATTGGGGTGAGGAGACGATGGTGTGTCATCAGATCCTGGTAGATCGGTGGTGGTGGTGGGGAAGTGACCCGCCCATAGCGCGCCAGAACGAATCCACGCGGCTACGTTGCTCTGATTTCTGGCGGCGTCTAGGATGCCGATGATGGCCAGGAGTGTCTCGTCGAAATCGTGGACGGCATCCGGAGACTCAGATGGTAGGCGTTTTCGCTTGTGCAGACGTTGCCGTGAGCGTTTGTGACTCTCTTGATCAGGTCCGCCTGCAACACGTTGGTCTCCGTCTACGACCTTGGCAGTCTGTTCTTGTTCTACCGCATGAAGATTGCCGATCGGAGCATCTGTTTCGACATCGCCCTCTGGAGCCTCCGGTTGGTCTACTCGGACGATTGCATCTTCCGATAGTTCATAATGATGGTCTATAGTTGGTGCTGCTTCCGCCGCGTCCTTATTTTGCTTGATCATTGCAGTGACATCCAAGTCCCGACGTTGGAGGCTGTACTCTTTGATACAAAGATGGTTGTAAGGCTGTACTCTCGCTTTTACAGGAGAGTCATCAAGCAGGAGTGTACTGAGCGCGGAATGGGGTACTCCATTTTCGGACACAGGTAACTCGGACCATGGTTTTGCTAGGTCTTTTATCGTGACGCTCTTTTGTGCTTTATGAGTAGCGTCAGTCAATTTCACAAGGACACCATGATTACTAGAGAAGTGGAGGAATAAACGATACGTACAATAATCCTCTCGGGAGAGTCCGAGTGTGTCCCGTGCCCAGATCGCTATTAAGTCGTTACAGTTGGACCCAAAGCAACGCTCTGCCATGGAACGAACATTAGGCGGCATCGCAGAAGACCAGATCATGACGTCCAGCCATGCGCGAGTGTCTGGATGGAAAAGGTATTGACGGAAAGAGGGTATGTAAGCGCGAGGATAGACGGCACGTAGCGGCCCTGTGCCCCGTTTGGAGCGAACAAGAAGTGTGCCATTCAAATCTAGAATGAGGAGTTTACGAGATTCGGTAGGTGGGTCGTGTACTGGGACGGAAGGCGTCTTGGACAAATCTAAGTATCCGGGAGACGGTGAACGTCGCGGAGGTGGCGGCGGAGGCGACGGTGATCGAAATGGACTGCGTTGAGACGGAAGATTACTTCTATCGACAGCATACGAATCGTTGGTTCTCCACGGCGATTGAGACCGTGAAGATAGGTTAGGATAATCTCTGCGATCCTCAGCCCATCGATTTCTGTCGTTAGCTCTCCAAGGCGATCGAGAGCGTGGTGGTGTGTAGTTGGAATGACGCCCCCGGTATCCATCCCATCTAGTTTCGCCATTCATTTGATACCGTGAGGCGGTGGGATTGTACCTCCCATAAGATTGTTCAAGGTAGTAGTCTCGTTGATGTTCGACACCATACAATCTGTGAGTAGACTCAACAGATGCCGTGTCCACATTACCATGCGCTATCTCACCGTGCACTAAGGGTGAAGATTCCTCCAGGGTTTGTTCATAAAGGATGTTTTCGCGTCCTTCCGAAGAGTTTTCCTCACGGAATTCACGATCGAGTCTCCTAGGAGATGATTCTTGCCAAGTTGACCTAGATGAATAGTGATATCCAGACATTGGCACTATGTAGCGTTTCAAACGGTCGCCACCACGAAGTGCAGCGAGTAGAGTGCGAGACACTGTTTCCGCTCTCTTTGAGTCAAGAAAAGTATGATAATCGGATCGGACTGCGGAAGTTGCTTCGGCGCCGTCCGGGAACCTCGCCGAAGCGGTAAATTTGAATTTTAGACTCAGTAATTGCGGCTCTTCTGACCTGACGAAAAGAATCGAGAGACAACACGGTTTGAATATGTGGAACGAACACTCCGGGTAAATAGCTTCGCAAATATCTTCGCCCATCGACAACGGCACACCTCTCATCTGTTTTCTACAATGCGCCTCAACTGGCCAAAGGCAAGATTCACACATATGTATTGATTTAAGCGTCACACAAGTCCGTGTCATGAGTCTATGCGAGTTGACCAGGTCATTTCCATCAGTCCGTCGAATGAATGAGCGCAAACTGGGCTCACTTTGGCTAGGTCCGAGCCATCTTCGAACACCATGCACATGTCATCGTACGATATCGGTTGTGGTGGTGGCAAATCTGGCACCACCTGCCTTATTCTAGCAATCGCTTTCTGGGTGTCTTTACTGAAAGGTGTCGGGCGTGCTGGATTCTGAGCATAGAGCGAATGGGTGAACTGGTGAATCACATAAGCGAAGGAAACTCTAGATAAGCATCTGCGGAGGCGTGGCTGGTCATAGATGGCAGCTCTTTTCGCAGACAAGATTTTGGGTAACGTAGCCGCCGTGAAGAAGTTGTCGAACTCTCGGTGAAGGTCGTTGTCATGATGATCGTGGAGTGTTCGTTTATAAATCGAAAAGAACGTTACCCATATCAATGACTCAAAGTCGTGATGGACAGCATACGAGACCGGTGGTATGTGTTTCAACGTGATTTTGAGCATTTCCATTGCCATGAAGTGTGCAGTACCCTTGCAAAACATCATCAACATTTGATCCCGAATTGTCGAACAGTTCTTACCGTTATCTGAAAGCCCGCCGTGCCCTTGTGCTGCGAGTTAGGCTCCCCAAATAACTGAAGTGTCGAAACTTTATGAGGTTGTCCGGAGTGACTTGGTGTGGCTCGATATTTTTTCGAGACATGCGGGAATGATGGCAACTCCATGTCCGCTAAAAGGCCAGCCTCGCTATTACGTTTCTCTTCCTTTGGCGTTTCGTCAAATGTGAACGTTGGAAACGAGCTGCATGGCTGAGCTCACAATGTCCAGCTTCGAGGGTCTCTCGCGTATCGTACGCATGTCAACATGAGATATCAATCGCGGTGGCGGCGGAGTGAATGGTATCACATCCCCAACTCTACAAAACTCTTTCCTGTCACCCTCATCGAAAGATGTTGGGTACGGTGGATTCTGAGTGGTGAGCAATTTTGTCAATTGATCAATCACGTAGCGCAGGCCACGTCCACCCGCGAGTCCGGCGACGCATCTACGAAGGTATGGCTGGTCAGCAGCGGCATCTACTCTTACTGACAAGATTGTGCGCCACGTAGCCGCTCCAAAGAATTCTTTGAACTCTTGATGAAGGTCAACGTTATAATGACCCTGGAGGGTTCGCTTATAAATTGCAAGGATGATCATCCATATCGCGGACTCGAGGTCGTGATGGATGCGATGATGGATCGGTGTGCAAATTTTCACTACGGCTTCGCTTGTTTCCTTGGCCATAAATTGCCCAGCTCCCTGTAAAACATCCTTAAGATTTAATTTCGAATTGTTCATCCGTTCTTACCGACATCCGAGTGCGAACCGTGCCATTTCCCTTCGAGTTGCACTCTATAAAAACCCGACAGTTCGATCTTTCATTACCTGTCGCGCGGGGGCTTGGCTTGGCTTGATATTCAATGGTAAATGGCGGGAATGCAGTCAACTCCAGGTCGGCTGGGAAGACATAACTGCCATCGTGTTCGTCCTTCGATATAGCCTCATTTCCTGGATTTGAAGCATCAGCAGGTCGGGACATATGGGCAATGCGGGAAATGACCGTTCAATGAAGCCACTGGGTCGACGTAATGCCTTACAATGGACTTGTAGACGGAAGCAATACGGAGGAAATCTCCCAATCCAAAAGGCTCGCAGTCACAAACATCGCTTTTGAAGGCACGACAGGATGGCACATCAAAATGTGCACAGACTGTTTGGACAGATTCAGACGGATTTGATGGATATTGAAACTGGGATGGAGTCGGAGCAGGTTGGTGATAATTCATCTCCAGCGTATCGCAGGAGTGAAGGAGGTTTCGATCCGTACTTTTGATAGCCACGCCACCTAGATTAAGAGTGGGTGGAGAGTCATTCGATCCTAGACCATGTGGTAGATCAACGCGAGCGCCTCACCCTTGCCAGGAGGTTTTATTTGGACGTAAAAGAAGCCGCGTAGTATCGAGACGCATCATTACTGGTTTTTGCGTCCACAAAGACTGTCGCCATCGCAAAGAACAACCGACTTGAAGCAAGGATAGTGACATAAAGGAGGACAAATGGGAGTCCACAGGGTGCGGAGCGTCTTCCGGGGTCCTTTCATTTCCGAACCAACAGCCGCCACGGGGCGTCTTCTCCGTTTTCTATTCTCTTTCTGCCACTGAACATCGAGCGATGTACGAAGAAGATTCCGACCTTACCGACATCGAGAACAGCATCACAGGCTCTCCGAAACCTGGTAGAGGCAACGCGAAGAACAAGTCAAGCAGCTCGTATCGCGTCACCAATGCACTCAAGCCGCCACGTACGACTAGCTATACTGCCAAATCTCTGTACGGTACGTCCCAGAGTTTCCTGGTTTCGTTGATCGGATGGATGACGTGAACCTGTGGTGTTCAGATCAGATGTATCAAGGCGACATCGACGTCGATCCGGAATACCAACGAGGTACGCCTCGCTTCGAACCTTTGTCTTTCGCCACGACTCATGAGTCATGACTTTTTCGTCAAAAAGATGTCGTCTGGCCGGACAGCAAGCAGATGGGGATAATTGACTCGATGTTTCGCAACTTTTACGTCCCTCCTATCATCTTTGGTTAGTCGTCAAGGCTTTTATTCTTGTCCACATTTTTTTCATATGAAGAACCGTTCGCAGCTGTGATCAACCACGACGATGGAAGCGAGCGGCGCGTGTGTATAGATGGGAAGCAGAGGCTGACATCAATTCAGAAGTACGTCCTCACCTCGCGTCGTCGAAATCTTCTTCATTCTGATCATGCACGGTTAGGTTCATGGACGGCGAGGTATGCGCACAACTTATCCATATGTACCACAAATAACACACTCCTTTCTCTTCACCGCCAAGATTCCACGTTCGTACCCGTCCTTTCCTTCCACTCCCAGTAATTCTGACAACCACGTCCACGTACAGATAAAGACCCGTACGCATCCACTCCCTCCCTCGATCACGAGCCCTCATTAACCGCGTCTACAGGTTCTCCAACGAAAAACTCTGGTTCAAAGACACGATCAAGAAAAAAGGGAAAGACAAACTTCTACCCGAACGCTACGTCACGTTATTCCAAAACAAACAAGTCGTTTGCGTCGAATACAGCGATCTGACGAGCGCGGATGAGAGGGAGATTTTCAAGGTACGCGTCGTCTCCCATGTGGCTTCGAATTTTCGTTTTACAGTTCGTTCTTCGTTCCTAATCATTGACGTTGCAGCGCGTACAACTCGGTATGGCGTTAATGACAGGCGAACGACTAAAAGGCCTCCAAGGCCCACTCCCCACTCTCGTGCGCAAAGTCATCGAGCTCTACCTAACCGAAGACGGTCTCAGCGCCGACAAATACATCGACTGGGACCGCTCGCGCGGACGCGAATTCCAGACCGTCGCGCAATGTCTCCTCACGATCGACAAATACCCCTCGTTCAAATCCGTCGGCACCGCTGCGCAGGTCGAAAAGTGGCTCGGCCAGACCGAGGAACCCGACGAGGACTTCGTCGATAAAGTGCATGATACGTTTAGGATCTTCGCTGGGCTGGTACAAGATACGAAGCTGAATAAGGTGTTCAAGCAGCCTAACCCGCGCCTCGCTCCCGTGGAGTTCATCCTCATCTCGCTACTTATAAGTGTGCATAAGCAGAGGTTCTCGAGGGAAAAGTTGGCGAGTGCGATCGGGTTAATGAGGAGGGAGTTGAGGAGGGAGCATAAGGATATTAGGACTAACAGCACTGTGGCAAAATCGGGACAAGATTTTGTGAAGGGTTTGAAGCCTGGACAGGTTCAAGGGGAGGGACCACCTGCCGGTGCTAGACCTGGGACCATGGGTGCGGGGAAGAGGAAGAGGGTCGCTGCAGAGGATGGAGAGGTTAGTGAGGATGATGAAGAGGAGGATATTCCTTTGAAGACTCAGAGAACTGCAAAAACGAAGCTGGATTCAGTGAATGGGAAGTTTCCTTATAAACCTCCTGCACCTGCACCTGCTCCAGCACCAGCACCAACACCAAACACATCCAGAGCTAATCCTGTCACTTCTCAGACTATTCTTGGAAACAGTGGTTCCTGGGCACCTCCTCCTAGGCTTGCTGCATTAAAGGCAGCTAAAGCTATATCTTCCACAGCAGAGAGTCCTGGACTATCGTCTTTCTCCAGCTCTGCCAGTGTTTCTAAACCTGGGATCCAATCTCCTTCTCAGGCTGGAATATCATCTCAGCATCATAATTCTTCATCACAGTCAGCATGGGGAGAACCACAGCTACTTCAGCAGGCTCATGGGTCTAATCCTGCATCACCCACCTCATCTAGGAACTCTCCATTCACACAGAATCAACTTCCCACTCCTTCAACTAATAGGTCTAGTGTGGAGAGTGGACTGATGGGGAGGATGAGAGGAAGTGCTGATCAAGCAGGATATGCACAGAGAACTCAGCAACAACCCTACTCTCAGCCATCACAATCATATTCCCAACCTCATGGCGGTAGCAGCATTTCCATCAGCCAACTTAATGGCCGAAATCAAAATTCACATCCCCTTCATCCCCTTCACCTCCCACCTAAACCTCAAACTCAGACATATCCAAATTCCCCATTATCTGCATCTTCAACATCATTTGCTCCACCAACAGGACCAGCAGCATACAGGAGAGCATCTGCATCTGCCAGTGATTATGTAGAGAGTGGCCCCTCCAGCAGTAATTCTCATGATTCTCAGTATGGGTTTGACCAGAATCATAGAAGGAGAAACGGGGATACCAGTGGTAGTGGTGGACATTCTGCTGTTGGATATCCAAAATTCAGATGATTGGACAGTTGCAGAATAATCTGTTGGCAGGGGAAATACCTCTTATGTTTTGATGCTTGCTCTTAGTGCTTGTTGTTGTCATGCTTAACTTATCCCTGTTGATGCTGCAAGTGACTGG
>ML170170.1:453509-478047 GCA_004355085.1 Rickenella mellea | reverse complement strand
ATGGATAATTTGTCTAGCACAGTTCAGCATCATATTGCTTCAAAATGTTTGGGAATTATTTTGTACATTTTTAGCATCAAATACAATCATGTTTATACTGTATAAGAGATACTTGCACCTTAGAATGATTTACAGCATCTTCCTATATTTAGGTTCTATCAAACTATTCAATTCTATGTTGCATACATATATATTGCACATATTATCAATATTAATTGAAACTGAAAATGCCTTAAAACACATTTCTTGCACTTGAGACACACCCAGTTGACATTGAGACAGTCTATATTGCAATTCCAACACAAACACAACAAATTGAAAATAACCTTTTGGTTGTTACACAAGAGTGCTTCACTTTCCTTCTCCTGACACATATTTGTTGCTTACAAAACACGATGGGCTACAACGTCAACCTTCATAACATCAGGCTTGCGAACAAAGAATTCATCTGCCTTTGCAAACAGTGCCGCAGCAACCTGACCGTCGAGATGTGCTTGGCTGAATTGGGATATGTATGAATTGAGGAATTTCCGTCAGAGAGTCAAAGAAGCATGGCAACGCACCGGCCTTCTTCGGTCTCGTTAAAGTCGAGAATGGCGAAGGTGTTTGTTCCGGTGAGGTGGATTGCATACCACTGCGGGGTGAGAGTCTCTTCGTTGACAAGGGGAAGCGCTGACTAAATGCAATGCAAAAGTGTGAGCGGCCGATCTCGCTGGACATGCCGAGATATCAACGCGAAGGAACGCACGATGAGGAACTCCTTCACAGCCTCCACCTTCTCCGGGCGCGCTTCAGCTTGGACATGCAAGCCGAGCTTGACATTGCCCTTTTGAATTTTCGACGCGAGGACGTTAACGTGTCCGATCTCGGGTCCTTTGGCTAGGAGCGCAGACGCGTTCTGTCCCAGCGCTTCGGCAATCTTGCCTGTTTACCCGACGAATGAGGAGATCGTGAGTCAGTACGCAGGACGACTTGGGAATGGGAACAGAATGAGTCAGCGATGAGGGCACGCACCGTTGAGATGCGCCGTGCGACCGTTGTCCGCGGCGAATGTGTCGAAGATGGCGAATACGTGCGGTTCTGACGCATGGCGGATTGCATACCATTGCAGAGTGAGGGGCTCAGCTTCGAGCATTCCGTGGCCCGCAAGCAGGAAGTTCTTGACGTCGTCGTTCTTGTCCGACTTCGCATAGAGAGGGACGAAGAGACCAACGGTTGCTGTGAATGTGTCAGTGATTGAGCAATCAATGGACAATCGCGAGCACGACGTACGAGAGCTAGACATTGCTGACTGTAGTAGGTGGTGGTTGGTGAGAGAATGAGACAGTTTGATGCAACCGTTGCAGAGAAGGCATTTATATTTCACTCGCGATGTTCCCAGCGGCCATGGACCGAGTGTCAGGGTCTCACCCGACGTCACCGCCGCAAATCATCACGTGACCAATCCTTTCATGAAGAATGTACAGCCCGGCAAGCGCCGAAGTCTAATCTGTTTGCATTTTTGCAGCCGTGATTTTTTCTTACCGTCCGACCATCGCAACCCACCTTGGTGGGACTCTGGGCGTCGTCTTCCACAGCGAGCGCATGCGATTCAAGTATGCTGGGCGACGTTCGGGCTCCCTCTGGCTCGATGAAGCGCAAACGCGGGGAATCTATAGGTCCTGAGAGTGTTTTGGACAATTTTGAAAACTATCTCGAGCAGCTCGTTGCCACCCAACGTGAACTTCAGCAACACGATGTTAGGAATCATGGTTCCATGCCAGCAGTGGCCGCGACGCGAAGTGGAGCACCGCCAGAACGTGTCTATCGCGAACAACCGGATGCGACTGTGCAGATTAATCAGATGGACCATGGTTCGATGGGGAGGAGCATGGGCGTGTCTGGTCGCGGTCATGGATATGATTTAGTCCAACGGTCTCCGCAGCCGCAGCCGCGAATTTCAAGAGGTCGATATGTGGGTCCCGAACCAACTGTCCACTTCTTCGATTCGACACAAGCGATGCCAATACCCGCGCCATCCGCGCCATTCGCTTACCCCGTTTCGACGGAGGCACTCTTCAGTTACTCACGTCCACCTCAGACGCGTCCTTTCCCTCCAATGCCTATATTATCCCATGGAAAACCGACCAGTAAGGTCGATTTGACAATGTTGAACATGGACGCGTCTGAGGCACAATACCTTGGCGCTGGTCAACTCGTCGAAGGTGGCACATCTTCGCAATACATCCATCATTCGCCGAATAACCAGGTTGGATACCCCGCTGGTCGTCAAACGCAGCCGCAACGCGCGTCTGACCTATCCCGGTCGCGAAACCGATATCAACCAAAATTGAAAGTCTACGTTCCAGTGCAACCACGTCTCCAGAACCCCGGGCATTCTTCATACCCGCCTATGATTCCCTCGTTACACAACGTCACGTCGAGCAACCCTACCTCGCCGTCCGCGGTCGTCACATCGATATCACCCTCCCATTCCACATCATCTAGTCTGCCACCTTCGACTTTTGCACAGCAACAAGTTCAGAGGCCAAACCAGGACACCGAGACACAAAACCGGCGTTCTATGCCGCCGCCGCCAGCACTACAACAACCACAAGCGCAGCCAGAGCAGCCAGCGACGAAAGAGCCGAAGCACACCAACACCAACGTTCAAAGGAAACCAAAATCCAAGCCACCTGTAATTCCACCACCGCCCGCAAAGACCAAGGACATAGAACCGGCGGTCGCGATACACAAGACCGATCGTATCGAACCGGCTAGACATAACAAGCCGTTCGTGTGTCCACGGCCTGGATGTAAAAAAAGTTACAAACAGGCGAACGGGTTGAAATACCATCTGAAACTAGGGTACGTTCTCTATCTTTGTCAAGGTTCTCTATTTGCACTCCACAGCTACGGGTTATGTCTGTAGCCTCCTTTCTTTGAAACCGTTTCGTGATTGAAGAACATGCACGCTGACACCACTATTTCATCTTGTAGATCCTGCAATTCCATTCTGAAAGACAGAAAGCACTCGTTTCATTGTCCAAATCCTGGATGCGTGAAGCGGTATACTAGTGCAGGTGGTTTGAGGTATCACAAGAAGAAAGGAATCACGTAAGTCAATCATTCTCATGCATTTTCCATCTCCTTCACCATCCGATCGCATCATTTTCGCATTCGCGGAAGTGCAGCCAGCTCCCCAATTCCTAGCCTTGCTTTATCTGTACATGATGCTAACTTGCGATCTCCTTCAGCGACTGTCGTTCTTATCTCGACTCAGATTCCGTCAGCTCCAAATCCTATTCAGATGTTCCCTCAAAAGACGCTGAAGAAGACCCCGGCGCGCAACTCAGCCAAACACCGGCTCCTCCGAAGGATCTGTCGCTCTACGACGCTGCTCGTCGTGTCCGTTCGGTTCTCACCGTTCTTCGCCTTGAGTCGAAAGTTGCTCCGAAAGGCGCGAATGGGACACTTGTAAAGAGAAAGGTGTTACCGCCTCCATTCACGTGGACGCCGAAACCGACCTCTGATACGTCCGTGGCGGGGACGGAGACTGGCGTTATTTCCAAGCCTACGCCTAAAGTTCCGATGACGCCTTTGGCCGTCGTGCAAGCAGCTCGTGCAGCGGCGCTTGCGGCGCAGGAATCAGTGAGAAAGCTTCAGCATCATGGTTCTTCTATGACGACGGAATGTCACGATGTTGGAAAGGATACACAGCGCGTGGGGGTGGACCGTCGACCAGCAGTGGACGAGCCTTGCCATTCCAAACCGCTCATGACGCGAGAGCCGCTTTTGTTACCCAGCTCACGGGATACGATCGCGCGCGAGCGAGAAGTTATAGATGTTGATGCCATGGAGACGGTGTGTCGCGAAAGGGTTGAAGGCGCGAACGTCGACGCGTCTGGGTCTGCGAGTACACTCTTGACGGCAGATGGACGGTTGTTTACGACCTCGGACAAGATGGATGTAGACACCAGGGAAAGTCAAGATATGTCAACGACGTCAACACCAAGTCGAAATCGTCCTCGAGTCAGGCTTCTCCTTCCACCACGGCCACCGACGCCTCCTGCGTCCGTTTCAGGGTCTTCCAGACGTACAAGTTCACCCGATCTACGAACACCATCCCCTCCTCCCAAGAAACTCGTCGAACTGGCTCAATCTGGCTCTCGTGGACGCGCACCGCCTACTCCGCTGAGCGCTCTTCGAGCACGGCAAACAGGCAGAGTTGTCGAAATCGCGAAAGAAGACAAGGGCGTCATCGCTCGTAGACTCCTGCGCGAACATCAGCAGCTAGCTCAGCAATTAGCAGAAGAGAAGGAGAAGATAATGAGGAAGAAGCAGAAGGCACGCGTCGTTACGCCCAAGGTCACGTCTAAGCGGACGCGTAGATTTTTGACGCTTGGGCACTTGCTTCGCGCTTTGACTGAAGAGGTCAATGGGTTAGGTGGTGATGGGAGCAATGGAGAAGGAGAGAAGAAGGACGAACCTACGCGTTTTGCGGGCGAGTGTTCGTTCGTTTGCGATCATCAGATGCTTTCCAGTTATGATTGGGCGCGGACGGCGACGCGCGTTGTGCAGGAGGTTCAGCGGCTCGAAGGTGTAAAGTTCGGGTGAGTTCCGTTTACCTTACCCGCCGTTTATTAGAGTGGGTTCGTCACAAGAAACCGCTCACGATATTTGCCCTTATCATGTTCCCTTCGTTTGAATACCATTACTGATTCCTTTTTTGTACTTTCGTTTCTGCAACAGAATTCACTCAACGGAGATCCAAGAACTGTACGCGAAGAAGATTGGCGAGTGCCTCTGCGGCAGAGTACCGTCTTCTGGTCTGACATCCACTCCTACGGCCGGCAATTCGACCTCAACCGCGATGGTAGTGAGCAGCGGTTCTTCACACGCTGCAGGTGCTCAGGATCCTGCTCAAATGGCGACATCTTGTGGTGGCTGTGTCGAGATATCCGCTGCCATTGACCTCTCACATCCTGTGCGCGGTGTCCTTGGCCAGCGCGTCGTCATCGTCATTACGCATCCTTCAGCCAGTTGCAAAGATGCAAGTGATGAGGACACCGAGAAGGATTCTGATGACTCCTCCCAATCATCCGAAGATTCTGACCATATTGATAGTGAGGCCGATTCGGACTCAAGCAGCGAATTGGGGAGCGATACTACTGCTCGGGCAGCTCGCAAGGCTCGCCTCGTAGGAGAGCTCTCTGATCTGTCAGAATTGTCCGACACGCCTGACTCTGCTGATCCTGACCCCAATGAGCTTGAGTTGGCGTTTCCTCCAGACGATATGGGAATTGATGGGGCTAACACGATCTGATTTGTATATTTAGGATTCGTGGGGTAACGGAGAAGTTCGATTTACCGTAGTTACAAATATTTCGATGTAATCTATTTGCTATTTAGTCGACCGCGACACAAGAATGACACTCATTTTAATTGAATATTGTTGTCCAAGCTATTTTTACGCAATTGTGGCGTCTAGGGGGATCCGGCTAATTCGGCAACGTCTTGATCAGCAACTCAGCACTCAAACGCTCGCGTCCGTCATGGTCAAGCCTAAAGTCGCACCGTATGGAACATGGAGATCCCCCATAAGTGCTAATTTGATTGCAAAGAAGGTGCGAAGTCGCAACATCTCACAGGCAACGTCGTCACCTTTTGATGATATCATGATTAGTCAATTTCAATTCAAGACGTTATAGTCGATCCAATTACTTCGACCGTGTACCATATCGAAGGCCGACCATCTGAGGGAGGAAGGAATGCACTGGTAAAGACTCAGGAAGGCGTCGATGTTGTCAAGAAGGGATGGAACGCTCGCACCGGCGTGCATGAGTACGGCGGTGCACCCGCTGTGGTTTATGACGGAATCGTATACTTTTCGAACTTCGAAGACGGGAGAGTTTACAAAATTGTGGGACAAGGCGAACCTATCGCTGTTACTCCAGGTTCGTCGTCCGTCGCAATATGGCGCTCTCCTACGTTGATTGTGTTCATGCGTAGAAAATAAGAACCATCGATTCGCGGACTTAGTCGTACACCCCATTCAAAGGCACTTCATAGTTGCGATCCTTGAGGATCACACAAACCCTGCTCCGCGTGATGTCGTCACGACGCTTGCCCTCATTGACACAACTAATTCCACTGTCACGTCTATTGTCTCCGGCGACGACTTTTATTCCTCGCCGACTTTCAACAGTGACGGAAAGTTGATTGCATGGACTCAATGGACGCATCCTGACATGCCATGGGAGGGCGCAGAAATATTAGTCGCATCAGTTAACTTTACAGATACGACCTTGGATCTCGGAAAGCCTGCCAATGTTTCGGGTGACCTCAAACCCGATATGGAGGGCAAAATCAGCTCAGTCCAACCTGGCTGGATCAACACCGATAGTTTTCTGTACACGACAGACTTCTCGGGGTATCAGAACCCGTGGTTATGTGTTGTACGCAACGGGAATCGCGGTAGGGTCCCCACCCGCTTGCTCGCCGCGCCATTGGAGCAAGACTTTGGTCAGCCCCCCTGGGTCCTAGGAAATTCCTGCTATGCTCCTTTGAGTGAAACTTCGGTGGTCTTCTCCTCATTTAAAGATGGCAAAAATGTCCTGCATCACGCGACGTTGAATGGTGGAAACTCGCACTGCGAATTGCAAGACCTGCGCTGTCCTTATGTCGATATCCAATACTTGCGCAAGCTTACTTCAAATACGTTTGTGTTTCTGGGTAAGAAAGTTGACGAGCCATCAGCCATCGTCGTCGGTACTCTCGATTCCTCACTCCATCCCACGTACGAAGTCTTGAAGGACACCAAAGGAGACGAAGAAGAAACTGATAAGATATCGCATGATCTCATCTCTGTGCCACAATCCATCGTACTCCGAGTTCCCCCAAACAATGAACCACTCTACGTAATTTACTATCCACCGAAAAATCCTGAGTACACCGCGCCACAAGATGAGAAACCACCCTGCGTCGTAAACGTTCACGGTGGACCCACAGGTCATTCGTCTCTTGGGCTCAGCATGCAAAAGCAGTTCTTTACAACTCGCGGTTGGGCATGGTGAGACCTTTCCCCATTTGTTTGCGAATTTTCCAACCTTGTCACATCCTCAGGGTGGATGTAGAGTATGGAGGCTCATCTGGGTATGGTCGAAAGTATATGTAAGTCAGACAGCGCCATACGTGTTAATGGGTGGCTTAATAAACACGTTTCAGCGAACGATTGGTCGGTAACTGGGGCATCGCCGACGTCTCCGACTGCATCCAATCAGTGGTTCAACTCTCCTCACCCGCGTTTGGGATCATCGATCCTCGTCGCGCCGTCATCCGTGGCGGTTCAGCTGGGGGATTCACCGTTCTTGCTGCAATGTGCAACGAGTCGTCCAAAGACGTGTTTGCCGCCGGGACATCGTCGTACGGCATATCTAACCTCTTTAAACTCGCCGAGTTTACACATAAATTCGAGTCGCGTTACCTCGAGAAATTGATGGGTGGGACTCCAGACGATGTTGGACATGTGTACACAGACAGATCGCCTCTATTCCAAGCCGCCAAAATTCGTACGCCTCTGCTGGTGAGTGACATTAAAAATATTGGTGATACTCTCATGTAGAGGTGCACGTAAGATCTTGCAAGGCTCCATCGACGCCGTTGTACCTCCTGCACAAGCCGAAGATATCGTCAAAGCCATAAGAGAATCAGGGGGACGCGTCGAGTACACGCTTTTCGAAGGCGAAGGCCACGGATGGCGAAAGGTCGAGAATATCAAAGCCGCATTGGAAAAGGAACTGGCTTTCTATATGGATGTCCTCGGATTGAGCACAGTGGAGACTAAACTGTAAAGATGGAAAGATGAATCGAAATGTGTAAACAAACATTTTATCATATTTTATGTAGATGTAGCTGATGTGAAACTTTGAAACACATGACCCTGCGCAGCACAATTTCAGGACCTTCGACTAATTTTTCAGCTGGCTGCGCCATGCAAGAGTCGAGGTGGGCGTAAGAGAAAAGCTAGCCATGTCCGTTGCCAGCCAATATACCCCTTGGACTAAATGAAGTAGATGGCAGTCCTGGTTAGCGAGTGGACTTCCGAGTCACTCGATCAGCGAGTTGTCAGCCTAGAACTGTGGCGTCTCTCAGAATCACTCGAGACGCCGACGGTCACCCAAGCTGAGACTTCGGGCACGCCACAAACTGGTCATGGTTTCCCGAACCGTTTTCGAGGCGAAACACGAGAGATCCAGTATGGCATCCATGTGTCCTGAAATAACCTTGCCCAGCAGCACGAATACTGTACAAAGGATTCAAGCACACGCGGGGTATGCTCACCGTTACGGAAGTCTTCGAATTCCCAGAAGCTGTCTCGGCAATTCGATCGGAAGTTATATATTTAGATTTGACGCTTGCACCTGATATATCAGTGACATAGCCTCACAGAGCTCCTCACAGAGTATTAGCGAACCCAGCAAAACCCAATCCCAGGCGAGCGCAATGCGTCTCTAAACGCAATCGTATGAGCCCATGTAGCCAAATAAAAATATGCTAGTGAGCAATGCGGTGAAATTTTACCCTCAGCCGGAGAGGATCCAAGGATGTGGTGGATGACCGCATGCTAATCATCCGAACCCGTCGATCGTTCGGGACTTATTCGAGGCGGTGTCCAGACCCGGTGAAAGTATTTAAAGCTGTCGTGCAAAACGTATGGTGCGATACTGCCTGTTCCTCACGCCAGTCATGCGTCTCTCAACGATCGTGTTCGCCTCCCTCCTCGTCGCCTTCACAAGCGCACAGAGCAGCAGTCGCACGAACAAGGCACCGTCAGGAGGACCATCAGTATCCCCACTCCCGGGCTCCACGTTGTACGTCAAAACAGACCATAAAGTATCGCTCTCTAAGCTTCGTTCCTCGATGACTAGGCCAGGATCAATTTTACCAACAACCCGACCCGGCACTTCTGCTCCTAGCCCACGCCCATCTGCTCCTCCAGGTTCGGGAACACCGACTGGCGCATCTACCACCAACCCATCTTCGGGTTCAACTAAAGGCTCTTCGACTACCAAGCCAACCGGTACACCAACCAGCCCTCTCCCTGGCAGTGGCACGAGCCCAAGCACTTCGCCGAGTCCGTCACCTAGCAAAGCGGCAGCGAGTTCCCTGGGTATGGACGCGGGTTTGGCGGTCGTGGCTGGCGTACTCGCGTTCATTGGTCTGTGAAGATGAAGGACATGGACAGCGCACACTATTGGCAGTGTTAATGGGTGGAAGCAACATGACTCGAGATTCGGACCTTACATTTCTTGATATGCAAACACTAAATCATACGTGTCTCGGACTAGTTTCACATCTTGCCACCAGTAATGCGTAAACTCGTTGAGTGATTGGGGTGTGTTTCTTGATTCACTGCTCCACTGCTCGTAGAAATTGAGGCTTGGCGCGCACGACCAACAACTCAAGCTAACGGCAACCATTTCAAGTAAGGCGAGAATAGCCGCCTATGTTTCGAGGGAAGTTAAATTTCGAACGCGTGATTGGCAGTACTCGAGTAGTAGTCGGTGTGGTCAAAGTCTGCGTGGGAAACTTGCTCTTCTGGCAACCCATCGTTCTCGTTGAAACGCATAATCCGGCCGATTATCCCATTACAGTAGTTCACTGGTATGCTGGAACCGCCCGGATAATGCTAGCGCCTCACGTTCTTTGCAACATCGCCCCTGAAATGCCTGATGTGTGGACAGACTAAAAGTACTCACCGTCGAGTCACCGAGCTGCATGAAGAAGGTCACATCGGCCTAGATATTTTTTTCTTCGTTATACTGGGCAGTATATCTGCAATGACGATGGATGAATGATGGACAGTCAACGTTGCGGTCACAAAGTTGAAAAGATTTGACGCCTCTTAGCTTAAAAACACGTGTCGGTATCTCGTTATTCGACCATCATTATACCCTCTGCTAAATAGTCTCCTCTCTTCTCAACCCAACAGCGAGCTCCACAACCCAACCCTATTAACCGGCCGACGTCTCGCCTTTGACTCACACAGCGATGAAAACCCTGTTAACCCATCATTTCCCTTTGCTTCAAGCTCGGAATGTACACCTACCAGAAACTAGACGCCTTGGCCAATCTTGAAGGTTTACAGCAAGAAACAGCCATTTCGTTAACTCTCACGCCAGACGAACGCCAGGCTATTCTGTGTGTCGCCCAGAGCAACGATGTGTCGTCGACTTTCTCCTCTAGCCTTGGCAAAGAATGATACCCAAATCTTGAACACTGCCAGTTCATGATCTCCCGGATGCTCCAGCGGGTATGCTTAGTGTTGTGCGTCGAACCGAGTGGAACCTGGAGCCAGCTAGAGTTCGGGTTACGTTCGGATTGACTTGCGAGATGCTAGCTAGGATTCCTATCGGCCTAGAAGACTGGCGGCATGAATCGATTGATCATTGGAGACTCCAGAAACGCCGAACCAGTCATTGTACAGACTTTCGCCTGGCCACAAAGATTCGGAGACAGGACATTCTTGTCGGACGACATTTACCGAATTACCTGCGACATCCTTGACATTCCCTTGCAGCAAGAACAGCTTAAACTGGAGTGGCAAGATCCAATTCAGCCACTTGGCGTCATTGATGCGGCTGATAATTTTCTTCTTTCGCTTCCGGCGTCGCCGTGTTGTCGGCCAGTTGATGGTAGTGCTTCTCAAGGTCCTCACAAAGTTAGACACATCGTATGACGAATTAAATCTCGTCAATATACATGATCGATGACCAACAATCCTTCTACGCCAGGCAGAGAGATATCCCCATTTACACCGGGGCGGAGAACAAAGTCCTCCGCGAGAGAACTGCATTCCGCTGATGCGTCCCGGGTCGGAAATCCAGATGCTTCACACGAACATGCCATACAACACCTTTCAGCCTCACGCGGGGTGTTCTAACCGTTCGACTTTGTCTCGACAACTTCGTTTGTAAGTTATAGATATATTTAGATTTGGCTTGAACCACTGATATAGCGTTCACAGTCATCGTCTATACACATATCAAGATACTATCATATCCCAGTCTCAGGCGAGCGCAGTATGTTCATAACCGCAGTCACGATTCATGAAATAAAAAACGCCAGTGAGGGAACATTTCCCCATGATCCCAGGATGTCGCGATGCCCGCCTGGCAACCATCCAAAACCTGTCGGTCGTTTCAGGACTTCATCTGAAGGAAGAAAGTATTTAAAGCAGACATGCAAACTGATGCGATATTGCAAACCCCTCACCTCACCAGCGTCCGCACGCCAGGCATGCGTTTCTCAACGATCGTGTTCGCTTCCCTCCTCGTCGCTTTCACGAGCGCACAGAGCAGTAGTCAAACATCAGAATCCCCACTCCCGAGCCCCAGGTACGTCCAAGCAGATTACAGGATATCATCAATTAAGCTTATTCCCTCAAAGTACTACATCAAGTCCAAGTTCCGCCGATACTACCAGGAGCCTAAACCCGTCGGGTTCCTCCGGTTCGGGGACTTCGTCTAGCACACATACCACCATTGAAACGAACACCCATTCATCCTCGAGTTCGACTACAGGGTCGTCGACTACCAAGCCAACGGCGTCGCCAACGAGCCCTCTCCCCAGTGGTAGTGGCACGAGCCGGAGCACTTCACCGAGTCCGTCTAGCAAAGCAGCGGCGAATTTCCCCCGTATGGACGCGGGGCTAGCAGTTGCGGCTGGAGTGGTCGCACTCATGGGTATGTGAAGGTGAAAGGCATGGATAGGGCACGGTGTTCTCAGGGATTCAAGGGACTACATATCAGGACTCGGAATCTGGACTTACAGTAACATAATCCTGGACTGCGAACACTAAACCATTCGCATCTCACAGTAGTTACACATGTCGCCGTCAGTTGCAGCTCGAAGGACAATCCTTGAGTGATCATCTCGTGTTCCTGGTTCTTGAGTATAACAATACACCCGCTAAGAGAGACTGAAACATGGCGTGCTGGATCCATTGGTAATGATGTTTTCCGGTAACCTATTCAATACATCACATTAATATTCAGCAGAAGATCAGGTAGGGTGTATAGCCTAGGTTTCGAAACACGTATTGGGAAGTCAAAATTCGAAAAGCGTCTGGTTGTTGGTAGTCTAATTTTAGAGTCACCGTCTGGAATTCGAACTTGAAGTGCTGTACGTAAATCTGAAGTGGCTGTGATTCGCTCGAATAACCACATTTCTTCTTGCACTGCATGCGTAATTTAGCCGCTATTTCGCTGGTGGCTTGGAAGCGCACGTCAAGAGCTTTTCGACATCGTTGCTGAACGGTTTGTTGTGGAAGAAACGGCGGACTTGCTCATACTAGTGGGTACTGCGTGAATTGGCCACATCCGGCTGGTCATTTTTGCTTCATTGTAATGGGCCTGGCATATCTGCGAAGGCCAACTATATGGCGATCGAAATTGAACGGTCGCAGTCACAGTGACTCGCCGAGCAAGATCGGGATGGGTAACGCATTTTTGGTCAACTCCGCTCAACCTGAAGTGGCATGTCGATACTGGACCCCCATCCTCTGCTAAATAATCTCCTCTACTCCACCCAGCAGCGAGCTCCACCATCCAACACTAGTAAAGCAGCGTCGCCTCGCACGTCGGACTCGGATTCGGATTCGGATAGTGACGAACCCCCCGTCAACTCATCCTTTCCCCTTGCTGCGAGCTCGGAAAGTGAAACAGATGAGAAGCCTAAATTTCTGGACGCGTTGGCTAATCTTTGCATCCATGAAGGCCGGAGGCAAGAAACAGCCCTTTCATTGACTCTCACGTCGGACGAGCGCCGAGTCATTCTCTGCATCGCCCAGAGCACCGATGTTTCAGATCGAGTGGTCGGCTTTCTCTTAGACCTTTGGCAAAGGCTAGGTGAGATTGCGGAAATGGATCAGGATAATTGGGCAAATTCTCAGCATCCTGGTAAAACGCCGTCCGTGAAGACCAACGGCGATACTTTACAGAAGGAGCGGGAGACTCGGATAGCCATTCTACGTCATTGCCACCTGAAGGTCATTTGGAGAGTATTGAAGCGAGCAAAGGATTTCGACAAATTCTTCTTCTCGTGGAAGGAGAAAGATCATTCGTCCGAGGATCCTGCCATGGTCGATACCCTAATCAACGTATTTGTGAGCTTTCGTGCGGTTTTCGTCCATATTACAAGTCTTGTCTCAAGCGCTATGGACGAAGCATATTTCGACGAGTTTGACCGAGTACTGAGGGAATTGCATGCTTTCTCCGATCCTCTCTTGAACGGTGACGCAGAACTCCTTGCCTCTTGGTCCGAAGACTATGGCTTTGGTGATGATCTTGACCGTTTCATCGCTTATATTTACTGACCACCTCCGTACCCTTATTAGCGAAGAGGGGAGAAGGGCATTTACTCTATAAATTCCTGAAGAAATGCGTCTCAGTGTATGACCACGCAGACAAGGTTCTAGGACTGGCCTTTTCGTCCAGATTTTCATTCATGCTCTCTATGGACCTTCACATCAAGCGCATCCCGTCAACACAACGGAATGTGGCATCCAAATTCGGCTGCTGGAAGGAGTACGTTGGAAGTGTGTTTACCGCGGGTGGTGCAGCCCAAGACAAACTATTCTTCAGGACAGCCGACATAGAAGCGAAGCACGCTCTCTTCGTCGATAAAACGTTACCAAATGGGACGCAACAGATAACGCGATCAACGGATGAGATGGTAGTCGAAAGTGCCATAACTGGTCCTGTACATTGCGAATGTCTCATTCTGGCGCACCACCACCGAGATTTGATTCGACAATCTGCGGTCACCGAGAGCGGTGCAGAAACGAATACGCCTCCCGTAGACTATATCGGTTGTTCAAAACCACCGTGTTACGGATGCGATCGGTACTTCAATGCTTACAGCCTTGTGTCGAAGGACAAGCCTTACCCGTTTCATTTTCTGACACGAGGGTCCAACAAGAGGGTCATCCGTCCATTTGTGATGCCAGTTTTAGAAGATGGAGATTCTGAACAGTATATTCAGAAGGTCTTCTTCGAGGTTCTCGGCAGGGATCTCGCAGAGTTTCATTTCTCCGTGGGGACTCTGAATCGGCGAAAACAGTCTCCATAACCGCAAGTTGGGAGTCGAACGAAGGACGAACGATCACGTCCGGACGGGTTCCAGAATGAAGTAGAACTGGAAGCCAAGCCAATCTCCCGCCCATGGATTTCACGCACGACCTTCAACGTGTATTTTGGTTGCTGCTGGCAGGAATTTTCACGGCATTGAACAATGTTCGCGGCATCTTGAAATTTATGTGTCAAAAATCAGGTCTCAGTTCTACCTTATTATAGAGCATATTTTGTAATTTATGCGGAGATACACTGAAGTTTAGCTACAATCCAAACAGCTGATTGTGTGACTAACATCGTGACAATTGCTACGTAATTCTGCGACCATTAGTGCACGTCATGCGACGCACACTTGAGTTCTGCAAACGGGAGCCTACGCAATCACCAAGAAGAATTTCGTTCAACTCAATGAATGCCATGAGCCCATATCTGTTGTGCCGCTAGTATTGCGTAATACGCCAACGAGGGAGGCGTGTGTTCATGTAACTTTCTAAGCTACTGGACTCATGCCGTGGTATAGGTGCCTCGGGCTGCGACATCGTTCCTCACAAGGGACGTGCACTATTCAGAACACGTTGCAAACCGAAATATTCGCAGCCTTCCGAACTCTACCTTCTCAGAACGATGAGCCCAATGCTAGATGATTTGCTCAACATTGACATCAAGGAAAAAATGTATGTCCTGGATTTCAAGCATATTCAATATTTATTGGTTTTGTGATGCATGAAATGTCCTGTATCATCGTTATCGTGGTCTCTTACTAATTGGTAATCTTTATGCTTCCAGGAACCGAAGAATCGTGTTATACAATCCTTGAGGAAGAAGTCATCTTTGTTTCTTCATGCCTTTCTGGTAATCACCGCGTTAAAGGCGCGATCCATTCACATATAGTTCCTCACATCCCAAATCGAAGCCACATCGAAATCGGTACGTCTACAATTTGCGCTTACGTTTTCACCACAAGACTTACAATAGTCCATCAAGCCTACAGGCTGCCAGTGAACGACAAGACTCCTATCTCGACTGCTTACAGTCCATAGTTAACCCCGCAAAGGCTGGAGATTTTGAGTCGAAGATCCGCATATATACAATCGAACCTGTCATTCGAGTTGTTCTTCCTTCCACGGCTTCCACTAAACCTTCCACGATCACCGAGGTCAATTCGCCCTACGGAACATCGTCGTGATCGGGACGACGTAAAGCATCAACTTAACTGTTCTGCTTAAAGGCTCGAGGGGTATTCCTTTTGCCATCGACGGGAACCGTCATTCCTGCCATCTTTGCGATAACTGAATGCCGCGATGTTGGTGATGCCCACCTCTTCAAAGGAATTCCTATGAATGGAAAATGACTAGAACTCCGTATTGCGCAGACATACAGACGCCGTGCTCATTTTGGTGGAGACAGAGCGGACCTCAGCCCAAAATTAACAGGCCATCGGATTCCTCGACACCTATTTTCAATATCAATATAATTTCCGGGCATTCGTGACATCATGCATCAGTGCCTAAATGCTCCAGCCGGGTCTGAGTGCTTACCTTCGAAACTTATGTGCATCACTCCGCCGCTCTCGCGCCACCCATCAACTCTAATCCTACGACGTGTCTGCATTTATATAAGATGAAATCGCCATGGTGGCAGATGCTTGGTTCAGCCCGCCATGCTCGCCCTCAAACCTCCAGCGGTTCATATCGAGTTTCTCATCTTCTTTGTGACCGTTGGCGCTACTATCAAGTCCGTTTCGTCAACTGCTGGTCGCAAAACCTTCGATGTACAAGATCCTGGCGTTGAGGCGAAAATCACCGTGCCTCAGGCTACTTCTTCGCTCAAACACCGACCGCAGGTTCGTCTATCCACGCCGTTATGTCCTGCTGGTCAGCGACTCTGCACAAGTTCGTCGCATCACAACACCCCCCCTTCCTTCGAATACTCATTTCTCGTTGCAGGAGGACGATGCTGCGATGCTGGGTAAGCTGGTGAATATCAATTCGATATTGTGTATTCACTTCATAGTAAATATACAGCGACTCTTGTTCAGAGAACCCAGGTCATGGGTGTTGTGCTTTCAGCATCTTGTGCCCAGGAAAAATATGCGTATCCGGAACTTACCATTGTTCTAATGACATGTATTGCTGTCGTAAGTGCATTCCTCCTAAATTCCCCCTGTCAATTGCATATTATTAATAATACTTCCTAGACGAAAATGAAGCCGGGCAACTACAACCCCGTGGCAGTCTTCGCACAACGCAATGTGAGGACGACCTCACGTCCAGTTCAAGCGAGCAATCACCCACACCAACTCCTGCTTCAACGCCGTTGCAGGATGTCGCCACCTCCACCTTTACCAGTCCCACATTCAGTGCCACTATACCAACACGTACGCGTACTCTGCAAAATTTTCTTCTGTTTCCACTTCCGTTAATTGCGGTTCCATTTCTCAGTTCCGACGACCACGTATAGCATAATCCCTGCTCCGGAAGCGACTGACGGATCGTTCAATACGACCATTTCCGCGGTGGATCCTCGCATCCAGTACAGCAATCTGGAGTGGGGGGACACCTATACGTGTAATACAACGTCCAAAACGTGCTCAGAGCCAGCTGAGTATATGCTTTTTCAATTCGTTGGTAAGGATATCTTCACCGTGTAACTTTCGTCCTGGCGATCGATCATCTAACGTCAATGAATGTTGTATATCCAGGCACGGCGATATTTATGAATCTGAACATGGGATTGACTGGGATGATATACAGCGCTAGTGTGGACGGATCATCCGATATTGTCGATGGTTTTCGGTCCGCGAACTCATGCGGAACGGGCTGGTCACGATTTGGGTTGTCCAACGAGCTGCATACGGTCAACATAACAATCTTAGGGACGTCTCCTCAGACGCCAAATTCATTGTTATCGGAGGCGGCTGTAGATTTTTCTAGTTTCATGTGCGTCACCTATTGGTTTGCAGATGTATTTCAATGTTCTCATGTGTTTCGATTTTTTCCACAGAGTGACCTCGAGACCAAATGGGACGAGTGGTGGAAACCCATCAAGGGTTTCCATCAATTCAGGTATATCAACCAGTCCAACAACAAAATCAAACGCGGAGTTCTGGACCTCGCAGCTCATCCTCGCGATTACCTGTATTGCATCCACCACGATGGTGATCATTTGACAATTTCTTGCGTGTGCTTACAATTGCCGTTAAATTTTCGGAAGTGGACAGAGTTGCACTCCATGACACTCGTAACATTGTTTCAACCTACTGTATGCACATACGGGATCTGCGATGTCACTTAATATATGCACAATTTTGCACCTTAAGATCTTGCGTTCGGGTTGGCAACTATTTTTGGCGACGAGATGTATACATGGCGCGCCTCCTTCCAAATCACAAACTTCATAGTTGTTACGTTCATAAAACTTATATCAATAAAATGCTAAAACTGCTATTGCAGGCTCCATCCTATCGTCGTGAAAATGCTATGATAAGGTACGGTATTGTGTTATTGTTGGTTGCCGTAAAAAGTGGTTTGTAAATATCCGAGTATTGTCCGTCCATCCACGCCTCCTCCGCTCGTTAAACATATGCGCTTGCCATCCTTTCTTCACCGATTGACGTCTCTCTAGATCAGATCATAAAAATCCAACCAGCACACCAACCAACACCCACCCCACTACCACGCCAACCCTACCCCTGCCCAAAGAAATTGCGCCATTCGCACCAGGACTTCCCTTTGCCACCCAATCCCTCCAAGCAGCCTGCAGCTCCAACACGAACGCCTGCGCCTCGGGACTACCCGGTAAGTTTTCCGCTCCTGATGTAGCATCATTCGGCACGAGCTCGATACCAAATTGATGTGGATTGACAACCGGTGTTAGGTATCCATCTGCCGTGAAGTGCGCCATGTTAATTAAGGCTGTTGAGTCCACTGACGTTGATGCAGATGCTGAGGATGTGGTGGTGGATTTCGGTTTCGTCGAAGTTGTTGGTGATGGGGCTTGCGAAGTGTTATTAATCGATGGACTAAATAATGCCTTTCTCGATTTCTCCGCCGCTGGGAGATGTCGATGTGTTCCTGTTAGCAACGCTTGCCTGTAGACCGTTGCTGCGAGGAGAGCGGTGGAAGCTGCGTCTTGGAATGAACTGTTGTTGTCTGCGTAGTTGAAGAAAAGGCCGGAGGGTTGCTAAGTGATGAAGATGCACATGTTAGTGAACAGTTTGGTGAATTGGATGAAGAAGCGAAATTAGAAAGAAATGGTAGAAATGGTAGTAAATAATAATATCTTCATCGTTGCTCTCAGTCCCTCGCAAGAACTTGGTGAAAGAGCGAAGAAACTCATAAATGAGACCGGTACCGGGGAAGGGTCAAGATGGTTACGATCAAAGCAGCCACCTAAGAAGAAGCGCGAAGGGATGGATGACAAAAAATTAATTTCCGACGAACGGAGGTGCGTGAGCCCCGCGCTTCGTCCGCCTCGCGACTATTCGGTTCCCTATAATTGGGAAGGAAATAAATGTGGAGTAGGGGGTGAAGTGGTGTATGCGTATTCGATTGCGGTGCACAGACGCATTGTCTGGATGATTTGCATCCCATCCGTTATCTCCAAACTCCAAAAAGTTTACGAACGCCACCAAACGCTCCAACTCAAAAAAACTCATCAGAAAAAATATTCTCACCAAATGCGGATAAATAGCATCATGTATCTCATCTACCCACTTCCCCAGATCCTTAATCTGTCCTTTCATAACATTCGCATACTGCGAATTCTTGATCGTGCCCAACACCCGCAGCATCCCAGCCGCCGCCCATCCGTTACCCGTCGACCAGTGGCCAAGGTCGGTAGCGTTCCCGAGGATGATGTGCGACCAGAGGCCAACCCCGGGGTTTGCTTGCGGTGCGGAGGATAGGGACGGTGATGAGGGTGGAGAGGTGGTGGTGTTGTATGGGTTGACGGAGGCGTTGAGGTCTCGAAGATGGGATCTGTAGAGTGATATTTGGGTGTACGCTTGTGTGAGGAGTGTTCTGTTCTGCGAGGTGACGCCGTAGTAGGCGAGGAATGGTGGGACCATGTATACGAAATCGGACCTGAGGCATAAAAGGACAATTTAAATGGGTATTTGCGTTAAGCAACGAGTGATAAGATGAAATAAATAAAACTGACCATAATTCAACCTGCTCTTGTCTATGACTTATCGCACCGTCCGAGGTTTGAGGCACCTTTGTTAACAAATACTGCAATTCCTGGGTTGCCGCGTCGGCATAATTAACACTGGAATTTCCCTGGCCAGTCCAATTCGCCATTATTACAGCAACGCCGAGACTCGCAGGATCTCCAGCGGCACCGTTCGCTATTAATGGCTGCGGTGCGGTGCCAGTGGGGCGAGCAGCGACGACGGCCTCGGCGATGGAAACGACAGTGGTGAAGTTCGCGAGTGTTGTGGAGTTGAGTGTTGTTGGCGGTGGGAGGCGTACGGGGGAGAGGACGGAGAGGGAGGGTGACTCGAGCTCGAGGAGCGCCTGAGCTCGCGTACCGAGTTCCCAGCTGTATAGATTTTGACGAGTCAGTTGATGGTATGTATGGTGAGCGGTGTGAGTGACAGACGGACCTTTGGTTAGCACTCTGGGCGAGACGGGTTTTGATGAGTGTAATCTGTGCGTCTGTGAGGTTCTGCGCAGCCGCGCCAACACTGAGCGCGAGCGCAGAAACCAAGAACGTATGCCGTGTGTGCATTATTCTATCTTAACGCCGTTATTGATACTGTCACGGTCGTCGTCGTCGTTGTCCGTATGGTGAGTTCGTTAGATAAGTTCGTGCGTTCAACCCGGGCTAGTCGAACGGGGAGCTGAAGAAGGAGGAGAGAACTGAAATAAATGTGGTGAAATCACGGATTCTCATGGGGAATAAGAATATTCGGAACCATCTGAAAGCTTGGAATCAATCGTCATCATTCAGGGTCTTCCCAGGGCACTAACCTCCAATTGGCCACGCCACCCCCACGTGCATTTATTCCTCGGCCCGCCTATAAATAGTCTCGTGTCCTATAATTACCCCATGTCCATACTGGCGGTCCGCAGATGGTGAGGATTTTTAGGCGATTGAAGGAATTTTTGCAAGGCTTACTTTGGAATAGCGAGCGGTGTTGGAAGGATGACCCAGAAAGATGGGGTGGCAGGTAGCCGAGGATCTCGCGAGCCAAGCGCTCTCGTGTAACGCAATGTCCGCAGCACTTTTCTTCCGAGTTGTGCAGGGGTCCTGGAAACCTCACATGCATATGTACAGCATGCAAGCAACGTTCCTAGGAATCCGTTCTTCCGCCGTCCGTCATTTGCGGTCCACGAATTGCGATGGTCGTAAGCGTGAGGAAATGTATCAAAAGGGGTGACGTTCATTGCGATGCGCTGGGCGTGATGATTTGCAATCCAATCGCACAGCTCCAGTTATACTTCTACCTTGGACAGAGTTGTGACGTGGGATGATAAGGTGGCCAGTGGCGCGGACCTGTATACGAAATTTCTTCGTGACAAACGGTCAGCGCTGCCCGCGTGTCCTTCGGAGTTGGAGATCTTCCCTCGCAGAAACTCGGCGGTCACTTCTAAAGCACCCGCCCTCTTCCATGGGGACAGGGAACTTGAAGAGACAAGCGAAAGGCGGAACAAGGGTTTTTGGCGTATGGGAAAGCCAGAGGAAGCCGAAGGCCCTGATTGCCGCTCAACGACACACGTGGTCATTCACTCACCCACCAAGGCACCTTCATCATAACTTTGCAACTTTATCTCGTGAACTCACCGGTAGTCTTTCAACTGCTGCCCAGAGTTCTCCAGCATATTTCTCCACTGGAACAATGTGCAGTTTCGTTACTCCACTTTGACAACCACCCTGATGCGTCGGGGGTTTTCGACATCTTGTTGCGTCATAAGCTTGGTGGACACTGTGATAACATCCAAGTCGACATCATGGCTCACATGGGCGGATACATCTGCGCGCACCTTTTTTCCGATGCACCTTACATGGCAATGACTTCAAGACCGTCGCTTTGCTGGCAGGCTCATTCCACTACGAATCGACGACACCTCCCAATAGTAACCCATCGTTGGGTTAACGGTCCTTTCAGACCGCAGAATCATTCCTTCCACCACGAATCAACGACATATCCCATGAAAAAAGCCATCTTTCTGGTCAACGGCCTTTTCAGACCGTTATCGCAAGTCTTTGCCCTCACACCTGTGTGCTGGTATGCCGTCATCACCCGCATATGTGATTCCTCTCGACGCTTGTGACTTTGAATCAGTCACTGCTCATCCAATGGGAAACTATTTCTGAAGTGAAACCGAATCAGAGTCTCGGATTTTCAGTCTTATCGTCCTCACAGTGAAAATCACTCAATGCCAAGCGCACGTCTGAACGCAACTTGTAAGCATTCCAATCCCAACAAGGTTCAATTGTATCGATCTCGGTTTGGCTGAACGCTTTTGCCAAATTAGCGTTGGAATTCTTCGCTTTAATCACGGTCATTGCGTGTTCGCCGGCTTTGAGACAGTAATCATACACAGGACGCATAGCGCCATCATTTGGATTTGAGATGGTCAGCGCACGATATGAAGGCGCGATATTACACGTTTCATTTATCTTCGTCTCGCTTGACTGGGGAATACAAAACGACTTCGCCACTCAAGTAGAAGGTAATCAAATGGGCTTCACACATAATGTACTGTACGCTGATTTTTATTAATAAAACAACCACTTACCAAAGTTGCACCGTTGATGGTTAACTTATTCTCTCTGCAATAGTCCTCTAGAATATATATTGAACCGATAGACTTGAACTTCAGAGGTTGCAATCAACAACAGGTGTCGTCGTCACATGTGAGTAGCTGGTGATGTATGAGCGTGTCGAGTGCGAATGTGAGTGGACTAGGGGGCGAGTTTAGAAGGTGCTCGTCCACGCCTCGAGGTCAATAGTCTCTGTCCTTGCGTGGTCGATCCATTTATGCTTCTGAAAACATCCCACTAGTCTGAGCGTGGTGGCGATCGAGAACCATGAGAGGCACTCACAAGGAGATCGTTAGGCGCCCACCGAACTTGCGGGTCCTTGAACAGACAGTAATCCATAAACTCTTGGGCCACACGCGGAAACCGTCCCTCAGGTTTTAAGCGAGGAGCGGGCTCGTTTACTATTTGCTGAAACAGTTCAAGAACGCTCATCCCACCGTCCTGTAAACGCCCGCCTTTGCTTTTGCTCTTCCTCTTACCCTGTGGATGGCCTTCGGGGTTGTCAGAGAGGTCCGAGTCAGACGAAGAATCCAGAAAGGGGAAGCGTCCAAGGGCCAATTCAACCAATGAAATGCCCAGCGACCATACGTCCGATTTCACGGTATAGTGTGCACCTTGAATTCGTTCCGGCTAAACGGAGACCATATGTGAAGTGTAAGATGGTATCAAGTAAAAGAGTGCTTACACTCATGTATGTCGTTGTTCCAACGAACGATTCAGCAATGGAATTAAGGAGTTGTCCGGATACGCCAAAATCGCAGATTTTGATCTGGCCGGCAGAATTGCATAAGATGTTTGAAGGCTTGATGTCTGAATAATATTTGCATCATTGTTCTCAAGACGATTTGGAAGTGTAATACCTCGATGAATGATGCGGTGTACATCATACAAATATGTAATACCTTCGAGCGCGGCAAGCGCGACCTTCCCAACAATGTCGATGTCGATGGGGCCATTCTTCTTGTATATCCTGTCCAGCGAACCCTTGTCCATGAACTCCATACAAATGCAGATATTTGAATCTGCCAGGAAGGCGCCGTAGAAAGAGATAATGTAGTCGGAATGGCAGTCATGCATGACTTGCAATTCGCGGAGTATTTGCTTTTGAACGGATGGTTTCGCGTCAGTGTGCACAATCTGATCCCCTATTGAGACTACGCCGAACACAATTGATGTCAAGGACTAACCTTCAGGGCCATTATCTTGCCGGAAGGTGTGTGCTCGACTTTCTTCACGCTCCCAAGATTTCCTTGCCCTAATTCTTGCAGCTCCTTCAAATCCTCATTACGAAGATCGTATTTGGTGACAATGCCTATGTCCATAGAGGCTAGTTTCTGAGTAAGATCGGTGTGGTAGCCACCGGGACCATCTGGAAAAGTAACCTTCGGTTGCTCATCTGCGACTAGTTGTTGTTGCGGAATTGGCGCTAAGATAAGATTTTTAGGTTTGCGTCTGGAAATGCGAGTGGAAGGCGGTAATATCGGCGTGATATTTGCTTCCTTCACGTTCCGTTCTTCCATCACGCTAGGAGGTTTAACACAAACCGCCACTAGAGAATGTCAAAGATTAAGTGTAAATAATAGAAGGCGAAGGTAAGCACGTTGACTCACGGCCGTCAGGTCTTAATGCAATTTTGGGTTTAAGTTTTTGTAATATTGCAGGGAAGGCAAGCCAATCAGCGGACAGATACTGCACATGATTAATTATCATTCGAACAAGAAAAGTAAGATTTTCTTTACATCTTTGAATTGAAGGAGGTCGTCATCTCCTGCACAGCTGTAGTTTGCGTCTGGGCAGACCTGAGAAGAAATGTATAATCAGAAGGATAACGAATATTATCTGGGTATGTTGACCTCCAACATATACTCAAGCAGCGCATCAAGAGGGTCAATAGGCTCAGTATCAAGGACATCAGTTTCGGACTCCTCCTGAAATCAATGATAGATAAAAACACCTTCCCCGAAATACGCAGATCACGAAGATACGCACCGAATATTCATCAACGCCATCATTCGAAACTCCAGAACCACCGGGTCCCCCCATCCGTTCCCTTCCAGGGTGGAAAAATCCCCTTGTCTGCCCGCCCCCATGACCTTGATAGTCATGACCTGAATTACCAGGGAGTCGGGAGCTTGACGATTGACTATCACCTCCTTGACCGGTTCCTGCTCCCGCACCTCCTGTGCTTCCACTATTGTTCGCACCCGACCCTCCTGCTCCTCCTGGCCCTCCACCTCGACGATGACTTGGACCACCTCTATCATCAGCGAACGAACCTCCCCTCTCGCCCCGGAGAGTCCGTTTTTTCCTCCCCTTATGACTAGCCTCCTTGGCCGCCTTCCCAGCGTTCTCTGCCTCCCCACTTACACTTCCTCCTACATCCGATCCATCACTCCCACCACGATCCATTAGTGAACTGCTGGGTACAACGAGAAGGGGAACCGGTTCGTCTGTGGCAGTGGAGGATGCTGGCGTGTGAGGAGTCAAGATGGACGGGTGGACGGGTCCTAGAAATAGGTCGGAACCGGGATTGGTGGCGGATGGGATGGTATGTATGTCTGTACGGCTGCTTTGGCTCGTTGGACCCATTGTTGAGGTGAGTTCACTGCCTCCGGACCGAGAACTAGAAGCAAGGATATAGTGTGCCTCAGTTC
>ML170170.1:426875-448623 GCA_004355085.1 Rickenella mellea | reverse complement strand
AGACCATGCATAGACATTGTCAATTCCGGTCACGAAGATGAGATCTTTAAGTTGGATGGGTTTTGCAGCGACGTCCGAAGCTTTGAGCCATTCTTCACAATGCCGGAAGCAATACTGTGTGTAGTCTAGGTTGTGTTGCAGATCCAAGGAATGTAATTTTGGTCTATTGCGACCTGGAAGAAGTAACGCTGCTCCGGCTTCCCTTTCGCACATTAGCTTCGCAGTTACTTGTGTGTTTGAGGATTCGCTGAGACGGTGAGGTGTTTGGTAGCCATAAAATGGGAACGCCGATGACCAGTACATACGAGTTCTCGACGTTTAAGTCCACTACTGTTGCCTTGACCGAATTACTCGTGAAATTGTCTTCAGAGCTTTGACAGAGCACGGCATCGCTAATTTTTGACTTTGGATAGAGGTCGGCAGGGTTTGGACTTGGACCTTCCGAGGCGTTGAACAGGGTGACAAACCGGCCTTTGCTAAGAGGATGGTCACCATTGACTGCGTATCCAAGTAAGGTAAAACCCACAACATGTAACCCACGTCCCCCAATCTGACAGGCTTAATCTGCCCATCTTGTCCTCTATACGGTCCCGGATGCCAGAGCGCACCACCTCTCCCGATATGAGATAGTTGTGCGTCGTATACCTCCCAGTACGTAGCGGGCCCTCGTGGCATGTCTTCAGGCTCAGAGGACGAAATGGTCTGCAACAGAGATGTTGTGAAGGTTTAACCTGATTCAGTGCATTAGACGCCTGTCAAGCCATAAGGCAATGCAATGGGCAGTGCTGGCGCTTCGCACCGTTATGTGGGTCTTCCGCGTTGATCTCGCATTTTCAGACCACAGACTGTGTTGCGCGCTGGGCATTTACATCTCTGCGCGTTTGCTGGTTGCTGTAGAGTGAGGACAACAGTTCGCACGCACCCTAATAGTAATTTTTTTCTTTTCTTTCAGGTACACCCCAAGAAAATCTACGAAGGAATCCGCAGTGGTCTGCCGTCCATTCAACTGAAATGCTCGCGCGAGAGTATTATATCGTCATACATTTCCTAGCTCGTGAAGATATTCAGAAGTGGAAGAAATACAGCGCAATGGCCGCCGTCGTGGCTAACTTATAAACATTGATATGACCGTATGAACCCATCTATTTCATTGACATTAATGAAATCGCTTCGACCTTGTGTACGTGCGCGCGTGCACTTTACGCTCTCTCGACTCCTTAATACCGCTGATGTAACTTGTTTTGGTGGTTCCTTTCCACTGGGCAACGCGTTATTGGTGAACACCACACTTGCTGTCTGCAAACGGTTTCGCAAAACGGAGTGTCTACCAACATGACGAATAAATTATATACAGCGTTTATGCGTACTTCAGTTTCTTATCATGCGGCGGACAGTCGGACATAACTAAGTTACTACCAGACAGACCAAGCTTACAATATGCAGCACTATATGGAAATTATCAATGAACGTCGGAGGGTGGGGGTTACGTTGGTTGGCGATGCGTCCAAAGGGATAATGTACCGAGGGAGGGGGAATGTATATGCATGGAAATTATTTGCTGACAATAGAAATGACAATAGAAAGGAGAAACGCTGAGCTATGAATATATCATCTAATCAGCCCCAACCAGCACGCAAAGTACAAAAACGCGAAACCACTCACCCGCCCTGGCATGGCAGTAAACGTGTGTCCTAATACCTCTCGCGCGAAGAAACGACATCACGAGCCCTTCCACGCCAACCACTATCCCGCTCCCTCTCCCTTCTCCGTTCCCAATCACAGTCGCGCTCAATGCGCAGACCACGCGGCTCGCGAGGCGGCAGTCTGGTGTCCGTTGTTCGCGTCGGAGGGAGGCGGTGACGCACTGGCGAACGCGAACGCGAACGAGAGCGAGAACGGTCGCGCTCCCAGTCCCTCTCGCGTTTGCCGTAGTCGCGAGAATGCGTGCGGCTGTAGTAATCGGGGGAGCTATTTTCTCTTTCCCTGCTATAGTCGCGATCGCGCTCACGATACCGATCGTCATACCGAATAGGACTCCTCTCCCTCTGCCTCTTACTCGGACTCTCTGTGCCAACACGCGTCCCCCCTCTTTCCGGCGAAGACACAGGTGGGAAATACGATCCATTAAGCCCCGCCGCCGCTTCGCGTCTCAAGCGGCCCGCACTCGTTTCTGTCGAATACGACGGCAAAACAGGCGGCGCGGAGTCTGGCCCAGGAGGGACGCTGATAGGTGGGATCGAGATGGACGCGAGGTTTAGAGGGGGGATGCTCGTTTGATACCCACCAGCCGGCGCGGGCAGTGGAGGAGGCGAAGGCGATTCGGGCGCAAGAATATTGAGGGAGGGTTTGTACGCGGGTATTTTGTCAGGTATGTATTGCTGCACAGACGAAACGGTCGCCTCCTTCGTGCCAATTGACGAATAGCTGGAGGTATGCGGCAAAGCAGGCGCGATCGAGTTCAAATACAACGACGAAGTGTGGGTCAAATAACCGTCGTGCCCCGTGGTGGGTTCACAGGAGATCGTTCCACCATTCACTTCATCCGCTTTAACCTTTTTCCGAGCTTGGTAATGCGCGCTGTACGGACCACTAGCGAATGCCTGCTCGATCGCAGCAGGTGACAAAAGATCAACCAAAGTCGCCGCAGGCGTTACAGGGGACTTGGAACTGGACGCGGAGCGCGACGAGGGATCAGTCGATTCTTCCGTTTGCTGAGAGGCCATCCTTCGGGGGTCGCGTGACGAAATAATAACGGGAGCAGCTGGCGAGGCCGACTTCGACGAAGGAGTAGGTGCTTTTGCAGCAGGTTTATCGCGCTTGCCGCCCTGATGATGTTGTTCAAGCCCCAAAGACCTAGACACCGGGCTCAGAGCAGGCGACGCCGTCTTCGACTCGCCCATGCTCATATCGCTCAGTGGGGTCGTCGACATGACCCTCCTCGGATCCCTCGAAGACAAATTCGGCGCTATGGTGGGCGACGATACAGAACGGCCTAGTTGGGGGAGTTCGGCGT
Organism: Rickenella mellea; assembly: GCA_004355085.1. Lineage (NCBI taxonomy): Eukaryota > Fungi > Basidiomycota > Agaricomycetes > Hymenochaetales > Rickenellaceae > Rickenella > Rickenella mellea. The sequence continues at coordinate 445,610 of ML170170.1, read as the reverse complement.
TGGGCGTCACCGGGGAGGTCGACGAAGAAGCAGCCTTTGCAAGCCGCAACGCCGCCAACCTGTCGCCATTCTGCATCTGACCAACAAGAGGCTTGACATCTTCGTCCATTGGCATGGTCATCCAACCAGGACCCGGACTCATCGTGCGCGCTCCGAGTCCGGAACCAGAAGCTGACGCAGACGCGGAAGTCGTGGTGGTGGGAGGAGGAAGAGAAGTTGTAGCAGTAATAGGTGACATTAGCGAGCCTCGCCTCGGTCCTATGCTAGATAGAGGGGTCATGGAGGAGGTTGCCGAGTTACTGCCGTTGTTCAAGTTCGGGGAGGAGCGTTTGGTGAAGCTGGTTGAGACAGAGAGTCGTTTCTGTTTGGACGAGATCGATGAGGGAAGAGCAGGCGGTTCCATGCCCGTAGTCGTTGAAGTGGAGGCTTGGGGAACAGACGGAGGAGGGATAGCCTCAGGCGGTGAGACGCGTTGCTTAACCTGAACAGGCGGAGACGTCGACGCGACCTTCGATTTCGACGTGGACGCCTTCGAGCTTGACGACCTCTCCGCAGATTTCAAATTGGCACCAGATTTCGATTTCGACGTCGACGCGGAAGAAGAAGCTGCTACTGCTGCTGAGGATGCTGCCGACGCCGAAGACTTCGCGGAGGCCGACTTCGCTGTCGCTGTCATAGCCTTGCCCGTCTTCGATGCCTTTTGCGGAGACTTGCTAATCCTGAGCGGGATATCCTCGCTATCCGCATCGCTCCCGCTATCCTCCAGTCTCTTCCTCTTCGTCGCCTTCTTGACCTTCTCCCTATCCCTATCCCTCTCCTTCTCGGCCTTCTCCTTCTCCTTCCCTCTCCGCCTCTCCTCTCTCTCCTTCTTCGCTTCCGCCTTCGTGAACTCTCTGACGACCACAACCGCCGGCCGCCTATCGTCCCTATCATCCGTCAACTTCGCCGGCTTGATCCTGTCCAGGATGTACGAAAACAAATACTTCACCACCTTCCCATTCGACCGGATATCATCAAACGCCTCCCTCACATCCTCCCTCATCTCATATATCGCTGACGCCAACTTCCCGAGACTCAGCGTATCCATATGCTTATAAATCAGCACGCCAATCATCAGGAGCTCCACGGGCGATATCTTGGCAGGCTTTTGGAAATGTGTGTTGTTGTACTCGCGCACAAGCGTGGAGAGGACACAGAACGCCTCTTGCATGGCTTTGCAGAATGACGCGGTGGGCAGTTCGGTGCCGGAGAGCCACTTTTCGAGTCCGGGCGAAGCCGTGTAGGTTCGTTTCGGGAGATTCTGGCAGAGGTTGATGATCTCGGCTATGCATTGGAATTCGCGGCCGCGGCTGGAGGACCAGTCTAGGGTGTCGGTAAACCCGTTCTGCCTTTGGACTTGGGTTTGCATGTCGCGGACGAAGGAGGCAACTGGACCCTTCATTGCGCGCATACGTTCTTCACGAGGTTTAGTTCATTACGAACGAAATATGCATAAAAGAACAAGGATCGCATACCTGCTGGAGTGAGGGCAACGCCTAATTGCACTCTCTGATTCGGGCGTTAGCGAATGCAAAGGAAAGAGGAAAGGGCTGTTTCTCACCTGGAAGATCTCCCGCTCCGAATCATCTTGAAGTCCATCGTACTCGACACAAACGACTTGCTTGTTGTTGAAGACCGATATTAGATGACTTGGTAGAGCCTTCTTTCCTTTGCCAGCTCTGTACCAGTATTTCTGGTTGGTCTTACTTAATGGATACATGAATACAAGAACACGTGGTAAACTTCGAGAAACCTACGAGTCCTTATCTGATTGGCATTCAGTAAGTCAAGAACGAAGTCCAGTGTAAAGTAAAATAAAACTGACGAGGAATCTACGGTAGACGAGAGTAATTGAGTTAACTAGCTGCATATCAGAGAAAAGTGTGTCACGTACCAAGCCATCCATAAATCTATGGGAAGAGAGACATGAGTATTTTATCTAATCTTATTATCGTGACATTACTTTTGAATGGATGTTAAACGTTGTTTCCCATCGATACACGTTTTCGTCTCGGTACCGTCGTCGCTCGTACAAACAGCTATGGCACCTCTCAGAAATGGGCAATTGAAGGAAAACTCTCGACTCACCAAAGATCACGGGGGGGATGTAGTAATTGCGCAGGAGGGAGTCTATGAGGCCAGTTTGCTTAGATTCGGGCCACACAACCTCTGTGAGCCACAAGATCAGCCACTGGGTCGCACCGATGCATGAAAGGATCGCTCCAAGTCTCAATTGCACACTCGCAACGAGAATTCAGGCTGATATGCAATGGAAAGGTTACGCACCACGCTGGTAGTCGGGTTCCAGGTTAATAGAGCCGTCATGTATTTGGTCTGCCACCCATATGCACGGTCAGAGAAACGCGTCAAAACGCATATGTCCACGCACCATACAGCGCCTTAGCCGAATACGACGTCGTCCGTGGGGCCTTCAAGCAGTCCTGCAGCTTATATTCGTTGCTATTTTTCTTCGGTCCTGGGCCCGTCGACTTCCTTCCTTTGTTAGGCACATACGGCTGGTCGTCGTCCTCTTCTGAATACGACAGCTCAGACAAGCTGCTCATGTCGTCGAACATGGCCATGACGCGTCAAAATCGACGACCAGAATTGTGGTGAGATGCAGGGAATATAAAGATGTGGAAGAGGAAGGGAGGGGGAGGAGGAGAGGGACATGCACAAAGTCGTGTTTGGCTGCACGCGGTTAATAGCCGATCCTCCCAATCAGGGCATATCAAGTCTAAACGGCGCTTAGATCGGAAAGTCAAATTCTATATTAATTTCACGGCATGCCGGCGTTAGCCGACATCTAAGAGCGCTTCCACCAAATTCCTCAATATTCTTCGCCAGGGTCGGAGAAACCCCCAACCTTATCTTTTTTCCCTTATTTATTGGGGTGCATTTTTGCTGCTATCTAACTGCAATCGTCGATACATGCGCCTCAGCGCGAACACCTGTCGTCAAAACTGCCGCGGACCCACTCATTTCTGTGAGGATCTGCCAGTGTCAGAAAAAAAAAATTACGAAAGAAGAGGAACGCTTTGATATTCGGGTTGCTCGGATGCATCGCACGGGTACCTTTTTCATGCAAATCATCTTCCTGGTCTCACTTTGAAATGTGCGCCTTTCCAAGGCGCTTCCATTATCTGCACATGACAACGGTTGGAGTCGGCCGCATCACAAAGTCAAAAATGGGCTTGCATATCTTTTGCATTCCTTTGTTTCACCTTACAGCATCCATCCCGCCACATGCTATCATCGATCGGGATCCGTGGGTCCACATGATCACGGTAAGACAATCGCGCTTTGCGACAAAGCACCCGGCGTTATCTTCCTTCCTTTCTTGCCTTCAACGCTAACCTTGTCGTCAGAACGACTCGTACTAGTACTGTCGGCGCATCATGATTCATAACAACGCAAGCTGCAGGGGCGACAACAACGGTGTTTGGGCCGGGACCTCCTGACAATAAGCGTTTGCTTTTATACCGGAACAATGCAGTCGGAAGAGGTGCACTGCTCTTGTCACTCCCCGTCTTTTCGACAATTGGCGCTGCACCTGCTCAAGCCGGAATCACGAATGACTAGAAGACAACGCATTGCTTCATCGATCCGACCATGGACGCAGTCTTATGGCGATTACATTCTTAGCCCTAGGGGCTTGGCTGAAACACGCTCTTCGACTTGCTTGTTCCACATGCTGTGAAATCATGCTGAAATTCTGTCCAACAATAATCATTGCTGGACCACCATCCACCTTGTTCTGCAAGACCTCGAGAATCCAATGACACCGAAATGCAAGCTCTCAATTTAAGTTGTCTCAGTCCTTTGCAAACAAGAGACTGAAACAATCTATCACCAAATTTCGCAACTCCACTCAAGCAAGGAGACCATTCAACGCAAGCTGGTATGCGCAGATCCCTCCACCCAGGTGAAGAACCCGATCTTAGCCAAACGTTATCGCCGAAGATCGCCAACCATCAGTTCATAAGACATCATCGATCTCTTGGCTGGTAGATTCATATGTTCCGTTTGGCAGGAGGATTTCCATTCGTGTCGTATTGAACGTAAGGTGGAAGAAGGTCGAAGCTGAGGTGACTGGATTGGTCAGTGTATTGCTTTCCTTGCACCATGTCTCGTGCTAGCATGTCGTTTGCCTCGAACGCGCATCATATTTTGAAGATTCGGCCGATTCGGCCGAGGTATTCCCGACGAGTGCATAACGATTGAAGAAATTCAATCCGCGGACAACGAGGATGCAACACGTGTCTCCTTAAAGCGCTAGATCTCACAAACTTGTAACCGGATGGCTATCACCACCAAGGTTTAACGTACCAGAAAAGGCGACGAGGCGAACACCACGACCGAATCTGATGCAACCAAGAACTGGAAAAGGCTAACGCATGGGCAGTACGGTATCATCAAAAATGACTTCTTGATGTTGAAAGGTTCCGTGTTATCACGCTGCGCAAATCGCTCATGGTTCACACGTCTCGTCGCGACCTTGAAAAGGTCCAACTCAAACTCATCGACACATCAAAATTCGGCGTAAGTGGATTTCATCTCAATTCTTGGTGAACGAAAGTTCATTCCCACCATTCAGCACGGTGCATTCCAAACGTTGGAGGATCAAACTGAGCGTAGTTTTTTATATCCTACTGGCATTTGTTGTACCTTCCTTGTTTCCGTGCTTTTTGCTGCCCCAAAGCAAAAGCATGCTTTAACTTCCGTCTGTCCGTTGTAAAGCGCGAAGTACGCAATAAAAGATCATGAAAAACGAGGGAAAACAAAAGTGTGGCGCATAATCCCCGATCGGGGTTCCTGATGAATGTCGAGCAGCACCGCTATCGATTACAGTATTCGACATTTCATTCTGACTACATGAATCACTAACTTATTCATGGCAAATACAATGCACACGTGGACTGTACCGCTAGTTGATCGTTGTTCTGGACCCTGGACACGAGTCGGATTGTTCGAGGTCTGTTGGATTTCTAGTTGTTCATTGCCGAATTACGGTTACAAACCATGGATGCTCCACAAAGGTACTCCATGTGGTGACAAAATGACGCTCAGTCGTGCAAGATCATTCCTCGATACCAACGGTCACAGTCTCCCTGTCTCTACAGTTTATCAAGTTAAGATCGCCGCGAGGAGCCTTGTTCAGAACGCCTGAGCGCCAGCCTGCTGAGTAACCTGTCCACAAGCACTGCCGTCCAGCACCGCTATCGACTATTCATTGTTCCCGACTGTCCGAAGAGAGACCATCGAAAACAACAGCACACAGATGTTTGACGGTCAATGTTGGACAAAAAGGTGTCCGCGTTCGCATTGAGAGCCAGAAAACAGGTGAAGAACCGGTGATAACCGGTGAAATTCGGTGCGTCACTGGTGCGCACCGGTTTTAAATGGTGCAAATCGGTCCGTAACCGGTGATAACCGGTGTGCATCGGTGCAGCACGAGTGAGAACCGGAGCATCGCTGGTGAAAATGAGTGCGTCACCGGTGCAAACCGGTTACGCACCGTCATCGGTTCTCATTGGTGCTGCACCGGTGTGGACCATTTTTTATTTTATTTTTATTATTAATACTCAAAAGTGGTGACAATCGGTGCGAACCGGTTATGCACCGTCACCAGTTCTCACTGGTGGCATCACCGGTGCGCACAAATTTCACCGTGCTCACTGGTGTGTCACCGGTGAAAACCGGTTCTGACTGGTGCAAATCGGTGCGCTCCGGTGAGACACCAGTGAGAACCGGTGACGGTGCATAACCGGTTCGCACCGGTTATCAAGGGTGCAGCACCGGTGCGCACCAGATCCTAACCGGTGTGCACCTGTTATCATGGGTGCCACACCGATGTGCACCAGTTCTTAACCGGTGTGCACCATTTATCACCGGTGCACACCGGTGCCCACTAGTTATTCACCGGTGCGCACCGGTTATATTCGGTGCAATTCGTGGTGAGCGCGAAAACTTATTATTTTTGTCCAATAACGCCCTTCATACAGATGTAGCCCGTAAGGCTAGCTGTTTCTTGTCGCCGGGATCCTGCCAGTGGATGCTTTGAGGTCTGTGGATTTCCAATCATCCCTAATCGAACTCCTTGAAGATTCGTTTCCCATGGGAACAAGCCGCGAGTTCAGTATGACCGTTCTGTACCTGATGGCAATTTGCCGCCCACCCCTCGCTTTGCTGCAGGCAGCCATGGAAGAGCCATAACCAAGATTGCTCCTCAATACGAGTGAGACAGCCATACAATCCCAAGTTTCAATGCTCACTCTCTGTGGCTTTCTCAAGTTATGATCGTTGCGAATGTCCACAGTACAGCAAAGACGGTCCTCTTGTTCAGAACGCCTCGGCGCCTATCTGCTACGTAAACTCTTGCGACCTTAATCAGCACCATTCGTGTGTTACACCGCCTTATTGTCGTTGCTCTAACCTAGAAAGGGGTTATTCTCATCCAAAACTCTTTCGGAATTTGCTGTGTTGAGTGTATAAATCGTGGATCAACGTCAGCCACCGTCTCCACCAAGCGGTGCCCACACCACCACCATGGACCCATTCTCCGCCATCTCCCTGCTCGAGGCGCTTGGATCGCTGGCGCGCTCCATAATCCAGAAGTTCGACTCTTTTGAAACCCATGCTTCGGAAGAGAGGAAGCTCGCTTTAAAGTACAAGAAGAGCGTGCAAGTCTTTGCGAATGAGGTCGATGAAGTCAAGGTTCTTTTCAAGACTATAGTTATCCGCGGAGACACCACAGCGGTGTCCGCATTGCTCAAAAGCAACGATGGCAAAGATGCATTTGAAAGGCTTTCGATTGCCCTTCGCCTCGCCGAAACTCTTCTCCGCAGGCAAGATAGCGCTGCCCAAAAACTAATATCGAGCTTGACGTGGACCGAGGAGCGCCGGGGACCTTTTCTTACCGGTTTCGATGAGGAAAACTTTCAGGAGTTTAAGAGAATGACTGAGGAGGCCTTTGATACGCTGGACGAGCGCGTAAACGAAATTTCACGCTTATTCACCCTGTTCCATCGACTCTACCTACTTCATAACGTCCCGCGGAAGAGCGAACCCATCGCTTGGGGTGCTGAGCCATGGCAAGTGGGCACTTCACTGGACATCCTTCAGCTCTCTTTCTACCTGAATCCGTTCACCATGGTCATCAGTGACACAGATCGCCCCGAAGTCGTCGGAGGGCTTCACAGTCTCAACTCCACTCGCCACTGGGCTGAGCGTCACGCGCACACTATGGAAGCTGCAGGAAGACGATGGGTGGAGGACCAACTGACTGATGGCATTACTGTACCAGCGCTGGGACGCATCCAGCTAGATTTGATGGAGAGGCTATGGAAAGTCCTTTCTGATTCCTCGTCAGATATCCACCAAGCCGTTGCGCCTGACGTCGCAAGTGGTAAGGAGTGGGTGGAGATGCTTCGTAGTATCCATAGTGCTTTCAAGAGATCAAAGGGTCAAAGATTTTCTATCGCATTTTGTGGCATGGTCAAGGCAGGGTACGTAGCATCGCTAGACATCGAATTTTTGACTGACTGTATAACAGAAAGTCATTGTTCCTAAATGCTCTAATGGGTCGCACTATCCTACCTTCCAATGGTGAGTAATCACAGCTTAAGAGTGCTCAGTCATAACCCAACTTCCTCAGAACTGCCATCCACCGCATGGCCGTGTCGCCTCCGTCATGTCAAGGGACAGTTGACCCCAACTCTCGAGGTTGACACCACAGCGTTCCAGATGGGTATCGCTGGACTCCAAGCGCGAGGTTATGGCAAGATGATGGCTAACTATACACCGCCTACAGATGACCCTTTCGCTGGCATTCTGGATGATGTTCCTTCGACGACTGGGATACCGAATGCGGACGAAGCTCATCTCAAAGTGATTTACATTCACTGGGTGGACCTCCATCCAGCCACTCGTGCAAACCTAATGCGTTTCGAGACACGTGGTTTCTATCTTCCTCCGAAAGTTGAAGGAGAAGACGCTGTTCGTGGACTGGTAGGTTGAGAGAGGCGTTATAAGTCCATTTGCATCCAATCTAAAACTTCGGCCATCTCTTGAAAACAGCTCAACGATTTGAACGACGTCGTTCGGTTATGTCACCGCTTCCGCGTACCTTTCAATATGAGCCACACGGAATGGCCGTTGTTATCAGTAGAATTTGATTCCTTACGACACGAGGAGATAGACGGGGTTTTTGAGGTGAGTCTACCGCCTTCTTGTTGTGTTTTTCATCCTGAGGCTCATGTCACTAGTTCATTGACCTTCCTGTAAGTGATTTCCACGACACTTCGATAATAGTATCGGATACTTATTGAATCACAGGGGATCGGCGAGTCCTTCGAAGACGTGGGTAAAACTCGGCAGATTGCTCCGTGGACCGTGTGGAGCTGACCATCAAACTTGTCTGAATCTAGTATAATTTCGAAGAGTTGATCTGCCGTGTAGCAAAAGAAGTCAACGCCGTTGTACCCATCGTGTCCTTCAAGGAGCTTCCGAAGGAGGATTGGCGACGACTACCGGCCATCATATCTGCAGGCATAGGTCGACCCCCGGATTTAGTGCTTTGCACGCATTTTGACCAGGTCGGTCTTCTAAGTGAGCTTGGGCTTCGTTCTAAATCTGTCGTCGTATTTGCGACGTAGATTTCAAGAGACAATTTACCAGAACAGCTTGCGAATGTCGCCAAAGTTTTCTGGCCGAATAGTCCCGCCTCAACTAGCCGAGTCCTACCGTGCTCGTCGAAAATGGGCCTGAGCGCGTACACGCTACTGCGTAAATCTGCAAGCGAGAAACCCCGGTTCATTGATATGTGGAACAACAAAACAATTGAATATGACGTGCGTTGTTGACTCCAGTGACTTAAGTCTTTCTAATGTTATCTTTAAAAGTGTGCAGAGAAGATACTCGGAGTTGGAGACCCCGGCCCAAATTTTGCTCATTTCAGCCACGACGACTGGAAGCGATCGGTGGAGTATCAACTAAAACTCAGTGGACTTCAGTCGGCTATAAAGAAATTAACGACGGACATGGTCTTGAATTCTCAGCAACATTCTCTCCTGCTCGAAGGCGAACGTCTCAGACGCCAGCTACATAAGGCAGTTAGTGACCAAAAGTGAGCTGCCATATTTACGCAAGTTCGAACGAGTACTCACACCAAGCTAGGCGCATCTTACTGGAGATGAGACGGTCCGAAGAAGATTATGAGCATGCCTACAATGACTTCAAAAAAGCCAAGGAGACATTTGGGAGAGTGCTCAGCGACTGGTCGCTTGGCGAGACGCGCATGCATATGGACTCGTCTGCGAAGCTGCAAAAGAGCTTTGAAGTATTGGAGAAGCGGGGGCTAATGGCAGCATCAGCAGCTGTCCAAGCAGTCTCTGCTAGAACACCGCAAGCCCAACCAACTGTTAGTCTACTTTCAATTGAAAATGTCAAACTGATCCACCCATGTCCTACTGAACAGCCTGGTGCCCCCGCAAAGGTAGATGTGCTGATATTCGCTCATATTGTTCAAGCCGAGACATTCCTCTACGATGTGCAACAAGACTTGTCGCAATCCCTCACAAAGCTGAAGCATCAGTTCGTAGGCTTGGTGCGAGACCTTGCAAATCGATCACGAGCCGAGCACTTTGAGGCATTGAAAGGAAGCATCCAAGAGTCGATTCAAGCCGATGTACAGCAAGAGCTGCAAGCAGAGATTGTGGACGAATTGACGACACGCGGCGTCAGCGTCGAGACTTTGATGTTCACGAGTATTAAGCGGGACGTTGTCCAGAAGATCGCAACACGATATAACGCATCGACGGCTTTCCGTGCTATCGAAGATGCCCTTGCCAAGCCACTGATACGATCTCCCAACCCGGCAGCAGTCCTGAACGACAACTGGAGCGATTTTGACAGAGCCGAGTCTGAAGCGCGCACGCGTGGGATCGAGGAGCTCGGGTTTATGGTTCGGGCTCCCATCGCAGTAATTGCGAGTGTCCCGTGGGTGTTAGGAGCCGGTATCTGGCCATTCATGGCAAAGGTGAGTACAACTTTGTTGTGCAAAACAGTTCTAATATCGGTACAAACTGTTTCGAAAAGTCCAAGCAGTATCACATGGACAAGGTCGCAATTGCGCAAAAGCTGGATATGAAAGTTGTAGGGCCGTTTCTGGAGCAGCTAAAGAGCGAGGGGCAAAAGACCCTGGATGGTATGATGACGAAGAGCTCTACCATCGCGCGTGAGGCGGTCGAAGGTGCGCTGGAGAAAGAGGAACAGCGGTACCAGCTCGAGCGAAGCAAGAAAGAGCTGCCGCCCACCAAGTCTGGTGTAGCCGGTGCCTTGGCAGCGCTCTCGAATTTTCTTGCGGCAGAGACTGCTTTGCTCAAAGTTCAAAGCTACCTGAAAGAGTTGGTGTAAAAAAGAAATAAAAAGGAGAGGTTCGAAGCTTGGTTCGATAGGCTCTTGAGTCCAGACTGAACACACGTTTTTCTCATCATCTTTTGTTCCTCCCTTCCACTTTCAGTCTAAATACAAGTTAACCAACATGATGTGCCTCATGATTTCTGGCATTAAAATGACCTTCGCAACTTTAGGGGAGTGGGCAGTACTGCGGGTTGCTTTACCATCTAATTCAGTACGATTGAAAGGATGCAACACGGAGACTACGAAGTTTCATTGCACATGTCTCCATAAAGCGGACGTAACTGTCAGTGCGCACTGGCCATTTGCACAAATATTAGTTCGGTGAAGACAAATTGTAACATACACCGCCTCTGCACACCTATGTCCAGCTCCTCCGCGGACATATCACATGTGATCAGCGAGTCCACGCGAACACCATAAAAGGGAGGGAAGCTGGATGCTTCGAACAAGAGTCCGTTGATGATTTCACGATAGACTGAGCCCTTCCAACCCAACTGAGGTTGCCAAGGGTATGGGACGAGAGTCGTCACCGAACGAGCATAGTTATCGCCATAGCTATACACGCTAGTGATACGTAGGGTGATAGTCGTTCTCCTATTGTGCAGATACCATGTAGAACTTTTAGTGAAAAGCGACCTGCAATGGCCGGATACACATACCTATTCGCGCACATTTCCAGAACAATCCCAGGAACCTTTGCACAGAATAAACCAATCAGCTACTGCTGACTCCATAGGGAACGAGAGAGCAAGAACAACACGAGAACGCAGAACGCACCCCTGCTTATTCCGATCCACGAGTGTGGGCATCACAGACCGCACATACGTGCACGTGCAAATGAGCAACAGGATAACGAGAAGCAACGATTGGAAGTTGAAGAATGCAGACTGATTCAGTAGGTTGACGAATCAGTGCTGTTTAGTGTAGGGAGAGGTGGATGCGTACCATGTCGTTGACGTCGTGGACTGAGAAACACGTATAGCGTGACACAATTTTTGGCGCCGCATGTCACGTCACGATTTGCTTTGAAATTTAGTCATTCAACCAAGCATTCAACTCAACCACTGTCGGGTCAGGCGAGCATGTCAAGGCCCACTCACCCCACCTTCCAACGCTCATGAAGACGACGCAGAACGTCGAGGGTTTCCAATATCGTCAACATCTCCCCTTTTATCTGACCTAGGACTCGGATGACTGTCGCGAGACCCATCAAGTTGGCAATCCTCGGAGGAGGGCCGTCTGCGTTTTATGTCGCGTCCCGATTGCTCCAGCTCTTACCGACGAGCCATGCGCGTGGCGAGAAGCTGAGGGTACATATTTATGACCGATTGTGGGCCCCGCATGGATTGGTCAGGTACGGGGTTGCGCCTGACCATCCGGAAGTCAAGGTACGTTTTATTTCCTGCTCACCCATTTTTTAAATCATTGATTGTTGCTGGTAGAACTGCACGCATAAATTCGATAAAGCTGCTGAAGATCCGCGATTTAGATTTTTCGGGAACGTCAATGTTTCCAATACGCCCTCTGCAATTCCACACACCGTGAACGTCAACCTCGAAGCGCTATATCCTCATTACACGCACATACTCATGGCGTCAGGTTGCACGATACCCAAGCTCCACCCAGCGCTCCCACCATCAGACATCTGTTCACCCGCATTGTCGCTCGTGCATTGGTACACGCAACATCCAACCCTACCACCACCTCCACCACTCGAGAAGTTAACGCACGTGACCCTCATCGGCCACGGGAACGTGTCATTGGACATCGCGCGGATGTTTCTTACGGAACCCTCGCACCTCGCGCAATATGACGTCCCGCCCCACGTCCTCGACAAGCTCGCGCAATCGAGTATACAACACGTCTCGATCGTCGGGCGGCGAGGGCCGCTGGAGGCGTCGTTCACGGCGAAAGAGCTCCGCGAGATGATGAACCTCCCCACGGCGTATATGGTTCCCATCGACACCGACCTACTCGCGAAGCCTGAGGAGAGGTTGCGTGAGCTGACGAGACAGCAGACGCGCACGCTCGATTTGTTCAAGAAGGGGTCGAAGAACGCGCCTGGGTCGACGCGGAAATCGTGGTCTATCGATTTCTTCCGCTCGCCAACAGGCCTTTCACCCTCACCCTCATCTTCGTCTTCGCGTGCCCACCTCTCCCTGGCGCACACCACCCTCGACACTCAATCCCGCTCAATCCCAACCGGCCAAACTTCCTCCCTCTCAACAGACCTGGTGATCACCTCCCTCGGGTACCACGCCTCGCCCACGGACGCATGGTACGACCCCGCGCTCGGGCACATCCGGAACGCTCAAGGCCGCATTATCTCCTCCGCGGGCGAGGTCATGCGGAACGTGTATGCGTCCGGGTGGGCGGCGAGCGGTGCGAGGGGCGTGTTGGCGGGGACGATGATGAATGCGTATGCCGTTGCTGATACGATCTTGATGGACCGGTTCCCTGGTGAGGGTGGGAGGGGGTTAGCGTTAGCGGCAGGGCCGGTCGTGCCTCCGACGAGTGTTGGTGTGAGTAATGCGGGGGCGAGGGAGTTGTTGAATGCGGATCCGGATTTGGATTTGGATGGGATGCCTGGGGAGGTGGAGGATGCGGTGAAGATGGGGAGGGTGACGCAGTATGGCGATTGGAAGAGGATCGATGAGGAGGAGGTGAGGAGGGGACAGAAGTTGGGGAAGGAGAGGGAGAGGATGGGGTGGGAGGAGGCTCAGAAGTTCATTTTTGAGCGGACTTGAAGGTATACACCGTAATAATGCCAGACGTTACTTACCATTAGCAAGATTAGACTCAGTGTATATATTCGCATACATTTTATTATATAGACGACACCGCTCACCTTCAGGACGATTCGAGAAGGGAACTAGCTGGGGACCCAGGGAGCTGGATTATGACAGCTAATGATACAAAATTGGTAACAACATCTCAGCCCAAAGCTATCGACGCAGCGGACCGGCGGCTGGCCCCATGCATCCATCGAAATAAATGACTGAATCGACTGCAATGCACGCATATCGACACGCCCGTACTCGAACCCGCATAACATCTTCTACGAAATCTCCATCAACCCCAGATGCTCTACACGCTACCCAATCTCGTGTTCCGCAAGTAACTGTCCAAAAAAAATAAAAACCCCACATCCCCATCAACCATTCCCCGAAAATTCGAAAGAGGGTTTTGAGAAGACGCACCATGTTCGGGATGCCATTCGAGATGGGGTACACATGCCCGCAATTCTGGCACACCATCGCGCCTTCTTCTATGTGCATCTACCCACGCAGATCGTGGAGGTCAGATTTTTGAAGTAAAAGATGGGAGAAGGGAGGATGGGTGGGTACCTCGAGCAGGACGTGGTGTAACGTCTTCAAGAAATCATCGTCGGCCATCTCAGGCTGTTCCTCTGGTAACGACGTGTCCCCAAGCTAATTACGGTCGACATAAGTTTTAAAATGAATAGAAATCAAAAGCGCCTCACCTGTCGCGCCGAATCCACCAACGCCTTCCACTCGATCTTCGGCATGAACCCTCTGATAAAGTCCTCGTTGAACTCAGCCTCGTGGATCTCGACCTGCGCGTCCTGGAAGACGAGCGGGAAGTTGTTCGTGGTGCACCCTTTGACGTGGCACGCGAGCAGGTTGTGCGTTATCAGTCTCACCATCGTCGCCAGTCAGCCTCAGGCAAAGCGCAAGCTCAAGGTCACGGTGAACTTGAAATTGGGATGCGATGACGTAAGCGGGAAGTGAAAACGGTGACTTGCAAAATGCGTCCACCATCGCCGTCAATACCAGAACGCGAGTTCACGCTCGAGGCGCTCAAGCAGTCCCTGCGCGTCGACGGGCGTGCGCCGCTCGACATGCGCGCCGTGGAGCTTACGTTCGGGCCTGAGCTTGGGTGGGTCGAGTGCAGTCTTGGCAAGACGCGGTTCGTCTGAGTCTCTCACATTCCTTGCCGATTCTTACGACCAGTCTTATGACCTTGCGTTGCTTTTTTCCTGCTGTAGAGTCCTCGCGCACGTAGACGCGACGATGGTGAAGCCCCCGCCCGAACGTCCGCTCGAGGGTCTCATCACCATCCATTCGGAGATCTCGCCGATGGCGAGCAGCGAGTACGAGTCTGGTCGGTAAGTCAGGTGCGCCGCGTCTCCCTTCCCCCTTCCCCCTTCCCCCTTCCCATCCATCCCCTTTTCGCTAATGGTGTGTGTTGGATTTTGGGTGTAGGGCATCAGAGGAGGAGGTTATCATCACGCGTATGCTGGAGAAGGTCTTGCGACGGAGTGATGCCGTCGATCGCGAGTCGTTGTGTGTTTTGGCTGGACAGAGGGTACGTCCCGGTTTTTTTTTTGGTTAAGATGTTTTTGGGAGGCTTATGCGATGCAATGGATGTGTGGTAGATATGGCATTTACGCCTCACTGTGCATTTCTTGGCGGATGCTGGGAATATGCTGGATTGTGCGTGTATAGCTGGTATCACCGCTCTCAAGCATTTCCGAAGACCGGACGTCGAAGTTATCGGCGACGAAGTGACCATCGTGCGTAAAACAAACCCTCTCATTCGCATCCGGCGCGCGCGACTGACAAAATACCATCATAACTATTGTAGCACGATCCAGCGGAGCGCGCACCGGTCCCCCTCTCCATGCACCACACCCCCTTCTGCCTCACCTTCGCATACTTCTCCTCACCCGGCACCCCAACACCCATCGCCATCCTCGACCCAACCCGGCTCGAGCAGACGCTATGCACGGGCACGCTCTCTATCGCGCTCAACGCGCAGCGCGAGCTCTGCGTGCTGCAAAAAGCCGGCGGCGTCCCCCTCGCGCCAGACGAGATCATGCGGATTGTGAGGATTGGCGTGGAGAAGGTTAAGGAGATTGATAGGCTCGTGGAGAGGCGGTTGAAGGAGGACTGGGCGGGCAGGAGGGTAGAAGGGCGGTAAAACAAAAATTCTTCTTGTTCTTGTTCTTGCTTGGTGTGCATGTGCATGGATTCGGGGATTAAGAGATATCCGAGGGTGCACCTTCGGAGATGATGGATGACTGCGTTAGCGTTACTGTACCGAGTCCCCGAGGATTGTAATGTGCCTTTTGCATTAGCTTCCATCTCCCACGTGCGGCGTTGCATCGGAAGTCTCAATTGAATTCGTGCGGTCATCGCACATCCCAGGGCGAAATGACACCTCACAAAGCGTGTCTTAAGTCTGGCGCAGCATTGGCACACGTAACTAGGATTACAAGTTTACTGTAGATCTTATTGCGAGAATTCTGTAAAGCGGAACCGGACTACAATGCTGACCACGCAATTGGCGCCGGATCCGCGGTGTGTAATTCAGTTCTTCCGCGTCAGCCAGCGAGCGGGGCTCTGGACTCTTGGCACTTGACAAGTAGGAGCCATGTCGACTCCCCAACCCGACGAGGACACCGACCACACCGCCATGTCCAAGTCCAAGCTACACCAGTCCAGGTCCTTCACCGATACTACTACAGAGCAGATCTCGCCTTCTTCTGAGAAGCCATCCAATGATCGACCAAAACTGCGCACCTTCTCCTATTCCTGTACGCCCTTTTTTCGTCTCTCTTCCCCGAGCTCTGTTCGCCTCCTACACCTCCCTTTGCGAGATGGACTAACCAACGATGGCTGAGAGACGTGTGCTGATGTGTTGTGTTGGCAGTTTGGTCGCCAGAGATCGCCGGGCTTCGGAGGGCGTATCTGAAAATAGTCGTGCCAGTTGTGGTGATGATCGTGGTCCTAATGTGGATAACCCTACCAATGTAAGTACACCCCTCCTCCTCCATCTCCTTGATCCGAGCGCTATTCTATGTATTTCGAAATGGGAACTGACTACGAAAAACGCGCAGATACTGGGGATCGCTCGCGTCGTCCGCGAAGCACACGCACAACCTCGAGGCATGGATCGTCGACAGAGATGGTGGACAACTAGGGCAGGCTATCACGCAGACGTTCCTCTCGACGTCGGGTCCGCTCTCGTTAGGCTGGCGCTCCATATCACCCGCTGAGGCGGGGACGGACGCCGACGTGGCAATAACCATCGCGGAGGAGAAAGCCTGGATCGCCGTCGTAGGTTCGCACTGTTCCTCCCTCTCTCCCGCTCTCCTTCCCTTCCTCACATGTAAAACCGCATTACTCATAACCCATTACTCATTCATTCGAACTTACACATTTTTTGACAGTTGAGCCAAACGTCTCCGCCCGCCTCACACTCGCGCGGCAAACAGGCGACAAAACGTACAACCCCGCCTCCGCCATCAACGTCTACTACGCGCAGGCGCGCAACGAGATCGCCGCGAACAACTTCCTCGTGCCCATCGCGACGCAGCTGCTCACGGGCGTCACGCAGCGCTTCGCTGCCAGCTCGTTTGCTAGTTTCTTGCAATCGGAGGGTCTGGTGGGGAATGCGACGGCGCTGGGGTTGTTTGTGCAGGCGCCGGCGACGGTCGTGCCGGGTGTGAGCTGGACGATGAATAATTTGAGACCGTATACGTATGTCCCTCGTTTCATCCCTGTTCCTCGTGGGGTGCTTATCGTACGCCTCGGATAGTGCCCCAGTCGCGCAAGCCGTGACGCTCGTCGGCCAAATTTACATCTGTATCTTCGCGTACGTGTTCCCCTACCCACCTCACCATCCACGTACTAACGCACACCAACTAACAGATTCATCACCGTAAGACCCCTTTCTTCTGCATTTTCTCGTCTCATCTGATAAATCCCTACTCCCACCCTCCCACCCACTCCCAGACGATGGTGCACTCCGCCGCGCGCCCAATCCTCGAGCCCTACCTAACCTTACGGTCCTACATCCGCCTACGCGCGCTCGTCCCGCTCATCCTGTACATCCCGCTCAGCCTCTTCTACTCCATGGTCAGCTTACCGTTCCACCTCCCCTTCGGCACCAAGTACGTCTCCCTCCCTCCCACCTTATTCCACCTCCGAATTCGTGGGGAGGAATGAAAATCACGAGTCGCTAATGATATGATTTACTTTTTTGGTGTTAGGTTCGGCACGGGAGGTTTCTTCATCTTCTGGGCGTACATATACCTCGGGATGCTAGCGCTCGGCCTAGCGCTGGAATCGATGATCACGCTCTTGACGGCCCGCTTCGTACCGTTCTTCCTCGTCTTATGGGTGCGTGTCTTCCTCGCCTTTCCTCTCCTCTCATTCAATGCAGATAAGATTCTGATTTATATTATGACGTAGATCATAGCGAACATCTCATCCGCTGTCATCCCCGCCGAGCTCCAGCCCGCGATCTACAAATACGGCCTCGGGTTTCCGGTGTGGAACATGTGCGCATCTCTCCCTCCTTCCCCTTCCCCCCTTCCCTCCGTCTTCCCAATTTAAACCATTCGTTTTACTCACGCACGTCGGATGGATACAGGGAACAAGCCATCCGCTGCATAATCTTCAACACGGCCAACCACCTCGGGCGCAACGCGGGCATCCTCATCGGGTGGATCGCCATCTCGTTCATATCGCTCATATTTTTCTGCTGGTTCGCACGGAAGAGCGGACATCATGATGTCTCTTCGGCTCCGCGCGGCGGGCACGGACCTCCTCCTCCACCACCACCACCGACGGAGGGGGGTATGGATGCAGATAGCCTGCATGATGGCGGGAACGAAAAACATCGGCTGGGGAAGGGCGATGAACCATAACAGTTTGTATATTCGGGGATATATCGCTCATGATTTGGGATTTATGTATATTTGAGGAAAAGTATTTACTGGGAATTGGGAAGGACGGTTGGTTGTTGATGTACATTACCTTGCTACTCACTAACATTGGTCCGCACTTTTTCATGGATATTCGGTGGACAGAAATAACAAGTTGAAATATACATTGCACCAGGAAACTATACATACAAATTCTCCAAATCACTATAGTACTAATCATACACTCCGACCAAGAAATGGCTAACAGATAAATGTCCTTAATTCATTTCCCAACTGCAAATACCAAACTACAAGCACAAATTGCCCATTTCACTAATGTTCAGTGATGAGAAGACAGATATATGATAACTAATTCAGGATTTCACCAGCCAGTTACAAGTACTCATATCAAATGTCCTCAAAATTAACAGTATATCAATTGAAAGCTAATTCCCTTTACCAGTGCCAGTGTTCATAATCTGAATATTCTCCACAATAATTTGACACTGTTCTGCCTTGGCCATATTTCCGATCTCATGGAACTGCAATGTAGCATCCTGGAGGTATTGCTCTGCCCTTGAATAATTTCCTGATTTCAG
>ML170170.1:414371-426606 GCA_004355085.1 Rickenella mellea | reverse complement strand
CTTTGGCAGCTTTGGAAAACCATCAGTTTCCTGATGCCATCATTTCAATAACACCAATGCTTTGGAGACACAAGTTTTCTCCCATCCTATCACTTGTTGTCCAAAATTGTGCTTGTGCTTCCATGATAGTCCTTCTTGCTTTCACATAATTGTTCTTCAAAATATCAATATTTCCAAGGCTGAGGAGACAATAAGCTGCAGGCCTCTTATATTCAAACTTTGAAAACTGTGCCAGTACATCTGTAAGTTTATTCTGTGCATCAGAATAATTGCCCAAAAATATATCAATTTCTGCTAAACTTGGAAGACAGACAGCTGCATCTCCCAGGTGTCCAATATCAGCAAACAATTTATGTGCCTCTCCAAGTAATTTTGCAGCCTCTGAATAATTGCTCAATGCAATCTCAGTATTTCCAATGCTTCTCAAACAGTATGCAACTCCCATGTTATCTTCTATTTCTTCAAACACTGCCATTGCACTGACAAAATATTTATTGGCCTCTGGATAGTTGGACAACATTCTGAAAACATTTCCAATGCTATCCAAAGAGTAGGAGGCACCCATTCTGCCATTTGTCTCTTGAAATATAGTCACAGATTCAGTGAGAGCTTCTGTTGCCTCTGAGCAGTTACCTATAGCCAGTGCACTGTCACCAATGCTTCTCAGGCATTGAGCTACTCTGCGCTTATCACCAATACTCTCAAATCGCAATTTTGCATCAGTGAGCTTCTGTTTAGCCTCTGCATGTCTGTCTGTAAGTCTGGCAATATCTCCAAGACACTGTATGCACTGTGTTATCCCTAGGTAATTATTTGCTTCATGAAACAGTGACATAGCTTTGACAACCAATTTTTGAGCATCTGAAAAGTCAGCATGTGGAAAAGCAACACATGCTAAACTTCTCAGACACTGAGCTGCTCTTACTATCTCATGAACATTTTCAAATTGATTCATAGCATCTGTCAACAGCACCTTTGCCTCTGAATATTTGTCCAGCATTCTTGCAATATCTCCTAAATTTTGTTGACATTGAGCAACCTGGGTTTTATCACCAACCCTTTCAAATTGCAGCATTGCACCATGAAATGCTGCTTCAGCTGTAATTTGATCATCCAACCTTAATTCTATTCTCCCTATAGCAAACAATAATTTTGCTTTGACAGGAATGTCAGAGACATAATTTTCAAATGATTTGACAGCCACTTTTAAAAGTGCAGTGGAAGGTATAGTCCAGTAGAGAAATTCAGAGAAATTGATTATTGCTTGCAGTAGAGCATCATCAATTACACCATTTTGCATGGCATCTTCAAAGACTTCAACAATATTTTCCTTTTCTTTTTCAACTGCTAGCACAGTGGATGTATATTCACTGTCTCCAGGATGCAAATCTTCACAAGACTTTAGTAAGTCAAAATAAAATCTTTTAATGCATGAAAGTTCTTGGATCTTGAGAGCATGATTGGTGATGACAAAATATCTGATTGGTGGAAGAACTTGGAGAGTTTTGTCAGACTTTAAGTATGCCAGTCCTGTTCTAAACAATATCATCTGTGCCTCCTGTGTGGATTTCAAAATGTCTCCTGCAATAGCTTTTGCATGTTTGTATTGAAGTCCTCCAGGAAGATAAGATATCATTTTCAAGAGGCTCAGAGCATCTTCATTCTGCTTCATAATAGGGCTATTGACAGAAAGAGCAATAGATACCTCCAGATTCTCTGACTTTTTATTTTTGCCTAAGTTCAATAATCCAGTTCTTTCTTTCAGCCACTGATCCAGAAGTTCAGATGGTGTAAAACCTAGATTTGAAATATTTGCTAGCAATGTAATTGCCAAAGGCAAATGTCCAACACTGTCAAGTAGTAAATCAAGACCCTCAGCATTTTTTGATTGGGAAATAGACAGGTAGGTCTGTTTTCCTGCTTCAAGAGATAATACTGGCAGTGGTACAAGAAATGGTTCAGTCCACTGTATACCTGTGGGACGCATAATACCCCTCATGGTAATAATCAATGTAACACTATTGAAAGATGTAAGATTGTGAAGCAGCTTTTCAACTTCATCTGAGTTATCTGCATCCCAGAAAGTCTCAAAATTGTCTAATATAAGAAAGACAGAAGAAGCCTGTTCACAAAAGCTCATCAGAATTCTGCTAGGATTATTGTCCTGGATAATCAGATCAAATCCAATGCATAATGATTCAATCAGAGACTCTGTGGAGGATAAAGGTTCACAAGATATAAAGAGCCTGTGTGCAAATAATTCTTTAACCTGTGCATTGTGAAAGATATTTGCTGCTACAGTTGTTTTACCCACACCCCCAGGACCAAGGATGGCTAACCTTGGAGAAGAATTTGAGAGTAGAATGGAAATCACATTTGCAACATAATCATCTCTGCCAAAGAAAATTTGTGGAGCAGGTGGTGGCTCCAATTGCAATTTTGATCTAATAAATAGTTCAGTAAATCATGTAGATATCAATAAAAGAAATATTACTGGTGCTGGGAGTTAGAAATAATTGTGGCAGAATTCTAGATATGATATAAATACAAATTGTTGCACTCAGAATAAGCCAGTGTGTCTTACATCAAGTTTCTTCTCAATATTTTCCACTGTCTGAAGGATAGTACTTTGACCTTGCATAATAATGTTTTGAGATATTCTTAAGCTGACGTTGTTCTGGACCTTTGAGCAGTCAATCCCATTGCTGCTCAAACAGATGATAAGACTTACTTGGAAGATCTGAACAGCATTATGTAGTTTATTCCTGAATACAGCAATGGTAGTCCTGTCATCATTCTGGGAGACAAATCGGGACAGTAGGCTGCGGTTATTGAGTGCCAACATGAAGTCCTTGATAGACTGGAGTGTTCTGGATAAAATGTAGAAGAAATGAATGCATATTTGATAAATAATGTGATACATACCCGCTTAAGTTCTGCATGTCTCTGCAAAGGCTATCATCAATATTCACCGTGCTCTCCTCTGGGACTGCATTTGTCAAAGCCTTGATCAATTCCGCTGCCTGTCCAGCCAAATGTGCGCAGGCAGATCTGTTAGAGTTAACCGACTACCGCGAAAATGTGCCATGAGCAAGGCAGTCTGCTCCAAAAATATCACAATAGACTCACGTCGGCAAGACTGATGATTTCGGACAGCGTCTGCGGCACGACGTTGAACAACGGGACGTTCATGCTGCCAACAATATTAGAGACTGTCGCCACGGTAATCCTGGCGGCGGCTAAGGCCACTCGCGAGTTGCTCGGTGTTGAAGTCAGTCGGGGGGCGATTGGGGGCATCCTGATGGGGGGAAGCAAGAGGCTAGTGCAGATAGGAACGACGAGCAGACCTAAGTTATCTTTGCCGGCCGAATGATTTTCACATGCCGGTAAAGAACCACAAAATGTAGCGCCCGTCGTTCCACTTTCGACAAATGCATCAGGGTCCGCGGCTCACGGACATGTTCGTGCTATTCAAAAAGTTCCGTGGAAAGCCCCCTGGTTCAGAGGCGCCACGTCCCACTAGTAGGCAGAAATCGAAATTCAAACATGTAGACGTCGCAAGTGAACACCAGACTTGTCGAATGAAGTAAAGTAGATAAGTACCGTCGGTGTATTAGGGTATTGTGTCTACAGTGCCTCCCTGTTTCAGTCGACAGGTCAAGTATCTCTGGATGAAGTAAACTTTGCCGGCCGGCATGCAGAACCGCGCACAGAATGAAGCAATCGTCGACAAGCGCTCGACATTTGACTGAATGTATCAAGGTCCGCGGCTCAAGTTCTTGTGATTCTAGAAGCCCCGCGGGCCGCTGGCTCCAAGGTAACAGGTTCTGTGAATAGTTTAGGTTATAGTCGGTAGATGACATGATATGTTGAGCGAAGGGACTCCGATACCCGATTCCGAACTTCTGAATTTCTTCTTCATTCGCAATTTCATGTTGACGACCAAACCTCAATTCGTTCGAGGTATCGGGCGAATATCCAATGGTTTCCAACAACGCTGCAAGTCTTCATGCGTGAATATCGCACCAAGACATATACTCCGTGAAGTTCAGTGCAACACACGTTATGTCTCTCAAAGTCGGCACGCTGGGCTACGACATATCTCAACGCCTCCGTCGCGAAGCGCAAGATACGTGCGCTTTAGCGTTGACCCTAACGAGCCGTTGAATGTTCGGAAGTGGGACACGGGCACGAAGATCGTGATGGTTGCGGTGACAGGCGGCGTGGTGTATTATATCGCACAGTACGTCCACTTGCGCGCATTTGCTCTTCGCGGTTCATGTAATCCTGCATCAGCCTGGAGAAAGTACCCGAGACGGGCAGATGGCGGTTCATGGATGTTAACCCCAGGATTGAGGCGACAGTGCGTTGGTGTCTTTTGCCTGATAGCGTGCTACTTGACAGGAACCATCTTTGTTCAGCTCGCGAAGCAAGCTCATGCCGAGCTTTTGAATGAATTCAAAGGGAAAATCTTGCCTCCAAATCACCAGGTCACTCTATACGTGCGCGAAATTGTCTCGCGTCTACTAGATGCAAACAACCTCGGACATCTTGCCGATGAAGCCCCAGTTGTCTCTCCTCGAGGGATTGACTCCGAGGACGCTTGGGATCCTGATACCTCCGCAGATTCCAGAGTGAATTCTGCTGTTGAAAATCCGCGTCAATGGAATCTACTCGTGGTGCATGATCCAAAAATTGTCAATGCTATGGCATCCTACGGTTCGCGCTTCTCCGTTGACCACGTTTAGATTCGTTGCTGACGGGATATTTAGGAAATATCATCGTGTTCACAGGAATATTACCTGTATGTCAAGACGAAAAGGGCCTCGCCGGTGTCTTAGGCCATGGTGCGCAATCCATCGCATATCCTGTCCTCCAAAAGTTTTAACATAGTAATCCAGAAATTGCGCATGTAGGTCAGACACGAAAAGTCCATCTCATGTAGCGCCTATTGATCGCATTTCACTTCGCAGTTGCTCGACATGGCTCTGAACGCTACTCCTCGGTGAAGGTCTTAATGGCCTTGGCGTTCTTTCTAGAATTCCTTGGCCTGGACTTCAACCTCTCGCGGATCGCAACCTCGTTGCTACTCGAGCTACCCAACTCACGAAAGCAAGAACTTGAAGGTGCAGTTTCCCTGTCGTTAACCGTTTCGGGAAATGCTGACTGTACCTGCAGCGGATTTGATCGGACTTCGTTTAAGCGCAAAAGCCTGCTTCGATCCACGCGGAGCGCCAGAGTGAGTATCTAACACTTCGAACTTCATGATTTGGTTTTGAACCAACTTTACTAGGATGTTCTTGCGGCTAGCGCAACTTGAGAAAGGCAAAGGTCGTCTAAACGTCAACTTTCTGTACACCCATCCCACATCTGAGAGTCGCGTCAAGGTCAGGAGACAATTCCCCGATTATTCCAAAAGATTTTGACGTGAAATTTTGCCAGTTTTTGATGGACATGCTACCCGAAGCATACGCCATTCAGGCCGCAAGCCCCTTATGTACGAATACGCAAGCTCATTTCCAGGCATTTAGCGATGTTGCAAGAACAGGCTTTGGTGGTTCAAACAACGGAGACGAACGACCGTCGGTTGACAAATGGGCGTGAAAGAGACGAGTTTTGTGAAATCATCGGCAGCGTGTATCTTCATCAATCGCATAGGTTTGAATTATTAATCCCTTCTCTACCTTCTCTTTGGTTCCATAAGCAGGTCTTTTCCTCAACTCCGGTTAAAACGGCTGCTGTCAAGACTTGAGCAAACTGTCGGGAGTGTCAATCTTCAGATATACTTCCGCTAACATACTCCTTTTTGACTAATTATCACGTTGGTCACCTCGAAAGTATCGAGTGTTTTCAAACCTCAAGGGATGTTGGTGAGTTGTTCGAAGATAATGATTAAATGAATACGCAGTTACCGAACATTACGTCATGAGTTCGAGAGAAGTTGCTGCTAGTCACTGTGATTACGCCGCTGTTTCCGTGGCAGTGGGAGCTGACCGCGCGCTCAACACCATCCGCGTCCTTACGTTGGAGTCGGTAGTCCCTTCGTGTATTCTTGTATTGAAATTGGCTCTCACAACAATTCTTTCAGTGCGAGAGCTCTTGCTGAATCGAGCAGAAGATGAACGGTCCATACGGCGTCCGGCTCACAAGGGGACGGCTACCTAAGGTCTCCGCGTACGTTTTGAGAAGGAAGCGGCACTTCCCAGTTGGAGTGGACGCTATTCAAGCGCTCGATTGTTATCGGTGGTCGGTCATTACCATCTCCCGCGTTTATTCCAAAGCAGTGGGTACAGCAGGACGTGCTGTTGGCCGCCGTACACTATTTCATGTGTGGCTGTATTTCCACGCCATATAGGTGTGGACACTCTATGACATCTCACTTCTGAGATTATGAATAGTGTGTCTTGGCGCTAACACTTTTGTATTAAGGCGCCTCCTGGATGGATTACAACCTCCGACAGACGCTGAGAAAGTCCATACTGTGAGAAACAGTTGTATTTTTCGTGAGCAGCTCTTCGGTCGTGACATGATATTTCTTTTAATATCTATCCTTAGATTAATGACTTTCCTCGACTCCTCAAACTTTTATCACATCCGGTGAATATTCGGTGATTTTACAACAGTGGGACTTCGGTGCTGCTGCGTCCACGTTTTCGCCGCATCTGGTCGGTCGAGACTTCTTCGGTCAGTGTGGATTGACCGCATGACCAGTGCGGTGCATGGGCAACACCGTGAGGCGTCCATCCCTGCCGTACGAGTTCTCAGGCGATAACCTAATTGACCATCTGATCATGAATTCAGTCGTGATAGTGACTAGCTCCTTGCGGTCAAAGTTATCATCATGTTCGCATTTTTGTGGTGGCGAAGTATCAGTTGCAAGCTGCCATGGTGGCATCCTCATCCTCATTGACATTGTAGCGTTCCAGAATTTATGTGTGTATGCGTGCCAAACCAGCGCAAGTGCGCATGGGGGTGAGATTCACAAGCCCCTATTCTCAGCCAGTGCCCTCTCTAATCCCAATGAATGCGATTCTAGCGCCCAACTGAGCGCTCCGGTTTCAATGTGCCTTGACAACTGAGGCTTTATCTGGGTTAGATCTATATATTCGTTTGGCGCTCGAGACCACCTGCACTGCTAGGACTGCACCTCGGCTTCACCTCGAGGAAGAACGTAATAAACGCATGGTAACTCGCACCGACCCTGTTTGTTTACTTCGAACCTCGAGCTGCGTGTGACAAATTCTATAAAAGTGTTCTTCTCGATCTTTCCTTGTTCCTACTTGGTGGACGCGCTCCTTCGACAATGTCTTATGCAAACGCTGGCGTCCGCTTGCCATTCCTTCCTAATGGACACCAGCAGGGCTCATTCGTTCCTCCTGCACCAATTCAACAGCATCATCCAGTCGTAGATGAGCAGGCGAAGGTTGGAACATTCGATATCTCGCGTCGTGATCACCGACATATTTAACGTGAGGGTAGAACCTGACAGGCAAAGTAACACTTCTGGCTGAGTCACGCGACAATGCAACATACATATCCGCTGGCGGATTCAGTACGATCTGGTTGGGGCGTTGGCGAAGAGGACAAGGTCCCAGCGACGAAAAAGTGTGTTCGAAACAATGCCGATGTTATGTCGCACTCACGTCGTGCATTATAGCTTGCAATCAAGGCTTTCCTTGGATCTCAGCTCCATCATCAAGCTCAAACATTTCAAAGGGTAGGTATATTTTATTCACGCCAACAGAATACATTGACATCCGATGCTAGCGTTTAATTCGAGAAACGTTGAATTGGCACAAACTGCGACATCCTAATATCCTCCCGCTCTACGGCATATGCCACGAGAAGATAGAGTGCATACCCGATTTCCCTGCGTTGATCTCACCATACTGTGCAAACGGCAATATCAACGATTTTCTTTCCACTCGGCCGACAACGAATAAATTGCGGATTGTGCGTTAATAAACGAGGAAGACGATTTTGTGGGCTCATCATAACTGTGTTCAGATATGTCAGATTTCAGATGGGTTAGCTTATCTTCACGCGAATCAGGTCGTCCATGGCGACCTTAAAGGGGTGAGACCACTTACCACGCATACAGGCTTCCATGGGATTGACCGAACTTTATTCTCCAGTCAAACATTTTGGTGAATGACTCCGGGGTCGCATGCATCTGTGACTTTGGAAGAACGAAGCTAGCAACTGATAACGATTATAGCAAGTCTCTCTTCGCATCGGCCCATTGGGCTGCCCCCGAGCTGCTTTTGCACGCAAGTGAGGATCAAATGGTACCCGTTTCATACAAGAGCGACATGTGGGCATTTGCCATGGTAGTCATTGAGGTCAAATATTCCTTTATCTTGTCTGTGAAATAATCATTCATCACTGTCTCCAGATATTAACTGGCGGCCGACCATGGCCAGGATATTCCGACCTCGTCGTTCTTCGAAAAGTTCCCTTGGGCGAAAAACCCGATCGTCGAAGATATCCTGCAGTAAGCGACAGTTATTGGAGAGTTCTGACGCCTTGCTGGGAATTCGACCCGTCACGCCGGCCATCCATACAGACGTTTAAAGGATGGCTCCCGGCTCCATAATGATAGCACCTTGTTATTTTCTTCCTTAAATTATTTAATGTCGTTCTAGCATGCATACCAGTTTTCGTATAGCTTTGTATATGCAATAGTCCACTCTCTAGCACTGCCATTTTTGAGCCATTTATATTGTTGTACAGATGTATCTAATCGGTTTGCTTTGGTTCAGCGTTAGTATGCAACTCGCAGTGCCCCAAATTCAGGCACTACATAGATCGATCGTGGTCGATGCACAGCGTCTCGGCGAACCCGGTATTAGGGTTCCATACGTCATCACAGATAACGAGGACACCGAGGAGAGCGGCATGTGCATTTAAAGACTCACGTAGATCCGCCCATGCCACCATGGAATCATGGCTGCCCCTAGTCGTCCTTCCCTAACAACCAGACGACAATCACGCAATGGATCAGATCTAACTGAAAAAATCCACAAAACTGGACGTTCCTATTTCACCATCGGACCGAGAGCAGACATATGGGCTGGCCGCTGGAATAAAAGAACAGAAAATCCCAAGACGGTGAGTTGGCACGCTGATTAGCCTTGTAGGCGTTTAGGCGATTTTGTGACCGTTAGCTGGTTATCAAAGTTCTAAGAGGAGCAGATGAAAGATCTGGTGCGCAGATATTGCAGGTGAGGAGAGAATCCATGACCCTTCAGACACGAGAGACGTATATGCGCCGCGGATAGAGTTTAAAAAACGAAGCGATGACCTGGCGACGGCTCTCCCATAAGAACGTCGTTCAATTCCTGGGCATCGCAACTGGCATGGGAATGCTTCCGGCTGTGATTCTTCCGCGGTTTAAGAACGGCGATATTGTTTCGTTTATCAAATCACATCCGAACTGCGATAGGTTGAAGGCGGTGAGCAAACGCGGCGCAGAAGAGGATAATCCACCTAATTAGACGCAGATCAAAGACATCGCTCGAGGCTTGCGATATCTTCACAACTTCCGACCGGCGGTTACCCATGGGAACTTGAAAGGCGTCAGCGCGCTTCTCTCTCTGTCCGCACTCTGCTCATAACATATTCAGAGCAACGTACTTGTCAAAGAAGATGGGACTGCTTGCATAGTTGACTTCGGACTTGTTTTTGTCTTGGACGAGGTTGATTTCACGGTGGCGAGCATTGCTGGACCTGTGCGATGGATGGCGCCAGAAGTCATGATGTCCGAAGGCCCAGTCTACGATTATTGTCTGAAAGCTGACGTTTATGCGTTTGCAATGACCGTGATTGAGGTGAGAAATCTGGATCGTAGAATGATTTTTATTTGTCATTTTAAATATTTACAGATCATTTCGGGGAAGTTACCTTTCACTCACATCCATAGCGATAGCGCAGTAATTCTCAGGGTTATCCAAGGAGAGCGGCCCCAGTATTCTCAGGGCGATTTCGTGATACCGGGGTTGTGGCAGTTGCTCGAAGAATGCTGGAAGCAAGAAGCAGACGAACGACCAAATATGAATGGAGCTTTGATGCACCTTGAAAACCTGTAAAAGCCTGTCTTCTTGATTCTTTGGTGTGTGAATTATACAATCTAGTGTACGATACAATGTACAAATATCGCTGTATTAACGCAGACACTGTATCAACGCAGACTTATCTACTTAGGTTGTTGAGCGGTACCTGAATCTGAAATATTACTGGTTAGCTCGCGGAGTTGCATAAAGTAATCGGATGTTTGAACACTATAATACTGAGCGTAAGAGCCGTGACGGTGAGTTTTCAAATCCGCGAAAAGATGGAGAATGCACTGGATGTCAAACTAACTTGTATGCAAAAATTGGTGCATGGCAGTGAGATAAATATTAATGTTTGCTTTCAGATTTGTGATGTTCGGATTCGCCGGGGGAGGACGTGAGAAGATGTCGTTCCAGTCCCCCCAGCCAAGGTTCCAATATTAATAAGAGACTTCGTTCTTAGCTTGCTGTCTGTTATATCACATCGCATCGC
This sequence comes from Rickenella mellea, assembly GCA_004355085.1. Lineage (NCBI taxonomy): Eukaryota > Fungi > Basidiomycota > Agaricomycetes > Hymenochaetales > Rickenellaceae > Rickenella > Rickenella mellea. The sequence goes on along the minus strand of ML170170.1, from coordinate 416,061 downwards.
GTCTTAAAATGCTTGCATCCTGAGCACGAGTGGTGTTCATGAGAGGTGCATTGACTCATTTTACAACCACAGGGCAGTTGGTGCGTCTTACAGCGGACTCGGATCAGCTTAGTTCACTTGTGATCGATCACCTTATACGATATCCCGAACATTGCAGAATGCGCCACGACAAAGTATTTAATGCGACTTGTCATATCCATTTTTTCATGCCCACACCCAAGTACTTCGTTGTGAGAGAGCGTGCATGGGTCCTTTTATAAATAAATCTCTCAAAATGTCTTACCAATCTAAGTTATAAAGTTGTGGTCTAGCAATGTAATTGGTGTGAGGTAGGATACGATAATCTAGAATTTATGTATAAAAGAATGGATGCTCCAGAATGTAGCGTTTCGTCAATCAACTGTACGGAATTAGTATCGGGTAAGAGGTGGAATGGGCGAATACACCATATGAACGAGTGACGATGAAGGAGGAGGGGGACTCATATTAGTACAACCCAAACACTCTCTAAAACGACCCTCGTCACGGCAATACTCCATGTTCAAAAAGGAAATCATAAAGGCAATTGGTACGTTTGCGTTTGTGTTGGTGGCGGTGGTGACGGTGGTGTCCCGGGCAGTCGTGTGCAACAGATTCGCGAAAGTCAGCTAGTGGCTCCAGGATGTGAAGATACGCCAATCTCTGAAACAAAGAAAAAGCCAGTAGGAATGAAGACTCCTGCTCTCTCCCCACATAAATACAAAAAAAAACCAGAAAAGCAGGGTAGGAAGTAGAGAACATTGGGGAAATGAATGAATGAACCGCTCACAGTATCACACAAACGCTGTAAATCCGTTGCAGCTCGACTCACGTCACTCTGCGGTGCATTCAGCGCACGATCGTAACATTTAGTGTATACGTGCCCTGCGCCAACTCGAATCGCGTACACACGATTCCGCAGGTCTGGGACGTCTGGGATGTATACCTGTCGACGATGTCCGTGGTACCGTCAATGAAAACGGCAGAAACCATCCTGCTGATGCCTGCATGTATTCTCGTGAATTGCTTTGCGAGTTTTCGTTTGGTTTTATATTTTGGTTTGGGGCATGGTTATGGGATAGGAGGAAAACATCTGGCGGCAGAAGCGGAGGAGAACGATAAGTGTGCGATGAAGAAAGGACAAGGACGCACCAGTAAAAGTGTAGTTCATCTCTCAAAGTAATTTTTCGCCGGAGCCGTGCATGCAGATCTGTTCCTCTACCGAGCTGACAGTCGTGGGTTGTACTTGAATTATTAATACACAGTAAATGTGCACTTTCATGCTGTATAAAAGCCAGCAAGACAGTGGTTTTAAAAAATTGCAAACAGAGCATATAAAATCATTGTGGAGCCAACATGGATATATATTTTTCAGTAACTACTGAGTATAAAATTTGACCTGATTCTCTCAACTGGTATTATAATATGGGAGCATCTGATAGTGTATTTTTCAGCACCAGCATACATTATTATTTGAATCCAGCCGTTAGTATTTTATTTTTTGCAGCTGCAGCTGCCATTATTATTTCAATTTAAGTTTCAGATAATGTATTTATGCAGCTGTGGTGGTGGTTATTAATTCAATACAGCTTTCAGTATTTTATTTCCACAGCTGTAGGTGCCATTAGAGGCTCAGATATTCTATTTATGCAGCTGCAATGGTGAGTATTAT